>DWQT01002581.1:0-13881 GCA_018244895.1 Myscelus amystis hages | reverse complement strand
CTTTTTGTACTTTAATCTTTTTGAGAAAATAAATGTCTAATCGTAACCGTAAGGTTAAATTCAGACTATTTTCGCGTCTACCCACGTTCTATAAAGGAATTAGGAATTTAATAATGAGCCCCTGGCGTGTTTTGGTAATTATTTTTATAATCAATCGTTTTTAATACCACGATTCTATATAAGAAGCCACGTAGCGTCTGTTATGAAATTTCTAAAAATATCCGAAAAATTCTATTGAAATTATTTCAAATAAATGAAATTAAGATTAGGTACCTATAATGTTTTGATCAAAAGCTGTCAAAAGAATATAATATGTTTGGTGCCTATCTAAAACATATTTACTAAAGTGTTGCGCAACAACTTCAGCCCAGCAGTGCCTTTAGACAGTGGGACAGTATTGAAACTTTTAAGAAGCTTTAACAAACTTTTCTTTTGTAACAATAGCTTTGTAACAACTGAAATAGATTCATATATGGAACAATTCAACGGTGCTCTAGAATTACTCACGTATTTATACAGTCAGATGATGGTTTTATGGTATTTCACGATAATGAATACTTTATCTCGCCTTCGAGGCAGCGGCGACAATGAAAGCAGACGTTTACTTTTCATTTTACGAGCATGCATGCATATTGCATGCATTGGGGAATTTATTACGCGGTACGGGGTCGAGTCGCGCCGCTTCGCTTCGCATCGGTTTTGAGTTTACGCGATTTTAAAATCGCGGTCGGGGCGGTGTATGAGTAAAATTAGGTTCTCAAAGTTTTACATTGCTATAGATCGCATTCATGAAACACGAGACTTATGCGGCAATTTCTAGTTTCATATACCAGTTTCGTGTGAATGTTTTATCTCAGATTTGAGTGTTTGTTATATGATCTTCTTATGTTATTGGGTTTTTACACAGTTTTATATTTACATATATGCACGTTGCATTGTTGTTATGCATAAGTATAGATTATATATTGATGTTGTACATATACGCTTATGTACATAAAGTATACACAAAAACAAATTTCATATTTTTTTGAGTGAGTTGCATGTTGGTGTGTTACTTTATGTAAATATTGAATTTTAGCAATCTATAACATGGGCGACGCAAATGTTTAAATAATTTAACCGAATAAATGTAAGGTTACAATTAATTGATTATATACTAGACTGGAGTTATATATGGACTGGGAGTGAATATTTTATACCTGAGATCCGAAGCTGACAACATCTTTATCAACTCTCTATGTATACATGTCTTTCCACTGTTGAACACAGCACTCACCTTAATACGAGAAGGCTCAAGGCCCTGACCATATACCGGTAATCAAACACCATACACTTGGTGAACTATAAACCGTGCCGATTTCTTGCGATATGACCCCTCACCACAAATTTAAGGGTAAATTTAGAGGTTAGGAGTTCAGGGATTCGAAACTCAGATCAACATCACTGCTGTAGCGCTAACGTTGTTTATATAACCTTTACAAGCATTTTTAATCCGGATTTATATTGCCATGTCTATTCCACATTTGAATATAGCTTTATTGACAGCGCATAGATAAACGGAGGAATGTCATATTTTTTAAAAATAAATACTGGCAGTTTTTTGACTAAGCAGCCGAGTCGCTATAGTATTTTTTAATGCCCTAGATTCTTTACTTTGTAATCAATCTAATGGCTTTTGTTCTACTTTCTCAAGCAAGAGAACAACGTCTTCATTAATCTTATAAATACTTCACTCTTAATAGAAAAAACCGAACGGCTGAACAAGTCTTTATTTTTCTTTTTTTTTATAAATCCTACAAAGAACGGCGTACGCTCCACCCGCTAATACAAATTGTATTAAATTTGTTGCGACGTATTCAAGTAATATTTAGTAGGTAGTATGAAAATTATATATTTAATTTTCAACTGACTGGACCTTATTTAAGGTTTTGCGTAGTTTGGGGACATTACCCTTCATGAGATGTCCTAAGATTTCTTTATTTGTGTAATGAATTGAACATATTGAGTAAGTTGAACGAATTATGACGCAATAAGTATCAGCTGCAACGTAAGCCATAGCCGCAACATATAGTACGTAAGCCATAGTTTAGCTAGGATGGTATTGTTTTCGCTAGACAAATTCATTGTTCTATGCTATAAATACTCCGACACTACATTGCAGCCGACTCTAGATTGTATGCGGGTTCGAAGTCGTGAGATCGCTTCTTCGATTCCCGGCTGCTTTGGTAGCGAAATGTGCGAATGGGCTCCTTATAAATTGCTGATAAAAGCCCCGTTGGAGAGCTGCTACAATTTTCGCAATTTAAGTCCGGCTCGGCTGAGCGAGTTGTTTCTTCGTAAAATAATCGTAATTTATATGTACTGGTCTGTCGATGATTTATTGTGCTTTTGGGCTTATTTCGTTGCTGCTGACTTTTAATATTTGTATAGGTAAATAACAGTTAAATATTAAGCCTCTTGGGCTTCTTTTTATTCTATCTACTCTTCTGTTCTATTATTGTTATGCCATCACGATAAATCTGTACAAACTTGACGCGCTTTATCAACATTCAGTCAGTCTCTTCATTATATACACCGGTTTCGGCAACTCTTGACTCTCCATCAGCCAGTGTCTGACTTGTTTGGTTGAGTTAGTCTTAGTCTCCCTCGACACCTTCATCTATCAGTATTCGTATTATATATCTGTTGTATCATTCTTTTGTCTGCTCCAAATATCTGGATCATCGGAGCATTCTCTATATCCTTCTAACCAGTTCTTTTCTGATATATGATGTTAACAAGTATATATTAACTTTAAATTCCTCTAAAGACTTTTTCATCCTCCAATAATTCTTCCGTTACAATAACAACCGAATCTGAGTGAGTATCGTAAGGTAAAACTTACGAGTACGTCATATTTAGGTATTTGCAGAATGTCACGTGCCCTTTCTGCGAATAAAGTTATATACACTATTCATTCCGTGTCTGACAAGACTAGCTTCTTTCCTATATAATTATCATAAGAATATCCCGTAGCTATTGTAGACGTAGGTACACATGTAGGTACACTTATCAAAACGGCGCCGTACCGTTCTGCGTCTAGAACATCCGACTCGATTCCCGGCGGAGACAAAACTTCGTGTGCAAGACAAATATTAGTTCTGCTCTGGTTTCATTAACTGGCTCCACACACAACCCAGTATAACTACTAAATTGTACAAATACCTATTCGGTACTTCTGTTAGATCGACTGCCTGCATTTGGCCGATAATGTGTATAAACTCTCTTAGGATTAGTATACAGTTTTAATAAAAAAGCTGGATTGTCTGCACCATCAGTAGGCACAAGTCCCCTCTAGTAGTAGACTGGAGTATGATAATCCATTAGACTGTTTATTGCAGTTATGGAAAAGAATATGACCAAAGCGGATGTAATTGAAAGCCCTTCAAAAAGGCTTTAACAATTTCTTACCGGATTATTCCAAAGCACGGAAACGCAGGAAACGAATTTTTACTCAGGTTAGAGTTTTTAATTAAGTATCGATTTTACGACAAATTATTAACTTACTATAAAGTCATATACTTATGATATATAATGTATATATTTTACAGAAAAATAACTCATTGATTGTAATCTATGGACACCAACGTGTTTTATATTTCAAAATCTTATCGGATTAGTAATGGCGTAAAGACTTAAGTTTCAATGGAATTTGTACTAATGGTTACGGCTATATCAGGTAAAGCGGAAAAAGCTGATGGCAAACCGTCGACATCTACGGCAACATTAATGAAATCACCGATGAAATTACCAGTCGATTACCACAATCTCCAGTCCATTTTTCCTGAATCCCGAATACCCTCTCCAGCGGTTCCATTATTGTAGCAAATAATTCGCGCCCATCGCCAAAGCACCTCTTTGGTGCACAAAGAAAACTTTTCCGAAGCGAAATTGATTCAGAACAATGGGTAGCGCGGAGCGGATGAATGGAACTTGTTCATGACATCTTGAGGAGTAGTTCGGCCATACACTTTTATTGATTCGTCAAAGGCTTATGGACTATTGACACGAAGTTTTAGATCTCGAACTGTTTTGTGTCATAACTTTTTGATGGCAGTCACTATTAATTAAAGACTTTGAAGGCTTTGTCAACTTTTCATTTGCTTATGAATGATTTATACCAGCAACTTTGGTAGCTAGACTTCGTTAGCTGGATTGTGTCTGCTAAACTTTCAGTCTGTATAATCAGATACAAGTAAATGTTTTCGCAACAGTGTTCGTATCACGAAAAAATAAATATACGAGAGCGTAATTCCAATTTCATCCAAATATCTTTGAAAAACCTTGAATAATTTCTCTTCTGCTGCCAGAAAGTATGTTACCTAAAGTAAATCTTTTGCTTTCCAAGATGATATGATGTATTGTTGAAAACTGTCTTATGTATATAATATATTCCTTTATTTATCTTAAAGGTTGATGTTCATCTTGAATCTTGCGATTCTCTCAAAGCAAATCTAACGGACAAAGGCCGCCCGTGAACTGCCGGCAGCGATCGTGCGCAACGCCTTCGCCCATCTCGCGATACGTCTGCATCACGACTGCATCGGACCCAGCACTGTGTTTAGCCTAGAAATTCTGAAATTCCTATCCATGTGAAACATAAATTCATAATGTTATTTGAATAATTTATCTCGCAACGCCCACGTGTTCTAGCATAGTATTCACGAATGACGTTACGTTTCAAGTTGCAAGCGGGAAGCCGAAGTTAGGGCCAGATTGTTTTATGCTATACTTACGTACTGCGCTGGCCTAAATACTCATGGCCCTTGATACTAAGGGGAGGCCGTTTGTCCCTCAATTTCTTTCTTTAAGGGCTGTTTTTTTGTCATTCTAACGCTACCTGCAATTTCCGAACGGTCGTTTACAACTGGACGTCTCAAATGTAATTATCCTTATTAATACAATTTTTGTCTCAGCGTTTCTAGTACCGATAACTACATTATTACAAAGGTACCATAAGGGAGTAGTAGTATACTGTGTGGGAGTAAATGGACGATTTTCTTGAATGACGATGATTTCTTTAAATGAATTGATGATTGATTTGTGTAAATAGAAATCATCTCAATTATTTAAGCACATCAATCAATTAAAGGAATCAGTTTATAAAATCCTTAACAAAGGGAAACAAATAACGCCAAATGCATCCCAACACAATAGCGACGGCTAATAATAAAACAAAAGGTTGAAATAAATCGATATAAATCGCTTAAAGTCCGAACAAACAGACGCAAAAACTACATTCCGGTAAACCACAGACGATTTCGAGCCACGAATCAAAGGGTCTGGCGTACCTGCCCGTCGGAGGCTAAACAAAAGCCTTTTATACTCCTCCTTTTATCTCGTATCCTGTTAGCACTAAAACGAATTGAGCAATTTTTTTCGAAGTCTTTGTCAATTGTTACATCAGTAACATAATGAAAATAATTAATTACACTAGTAATGAGATTGTTTGATACTGAAAACAAAGCCATATCTAGCAGTGAAAATGAATTATACATTATTTTTCGTAATAAAACCTAAGTGCAGTACAAAATTCTGAAATATATGTAAGTACTACTATAGCATCAGTGGATAGTGCGTAAACCACTTAATAACGCAGCCTGCTTCGTTCGAAGGCTGTGAAGCCGCTCGTTACCGCGCTTTGAGCAATCTGCTTCGCGGTTCTACGACCTGACCAACCGTACCTTCACTGATTAAAGAACTCAATATGAAGCTAATGAGGGTATTTACGGAGTTACTCTCATTCATCAGTGGTTGAGAGTCGATAGAAAATGAGTTGACACTGCGATGCTAAAAATCTGTTCACATAGAAAATAATGACCTCGTTAAAATATACACACGACCCGACCTAGAATGTTACATGAAGATATCCAGTATATTCCATATCTGTGAAATTCTGTAACGTTATTTGTACACACCGAAGTTTCATATTTTCCAGAACAGAATAATATTTGGGAAATCTGATAAAAGGTATTTAGAAATCCCTTCTAAGACAGTAAAATAGAAATAGAAGGATTGTAGGAAAATTTGTAGGTTTGGAAGTGAGATGTCAGAAGTATTATATTCACATTCTTGGTCAATAAAAGGAATTAATATATTTTCTGATAATAATAAAACCAATTTCAGTGCAAGCAAAGCTGCGGGTAAAAGCTGGTGTAAAACCACAAATATGGGCGAGATTCTTTTAATGCTGTTTGCCAGAAGGGTTTCTTACGTGTATTGTTCTAGATTCTTATACGCGTCGAAATTAATGATGGTTGCTCATTATTTGCATAACCAAGTGTAGAAATAGCAGATTTTCGACCACGAATTCTAACGCCCATAACAACTCTCAAAACACCCAATATAACCAACACACAGTGGAACAAAATCAGATCGTCAGACATTCCAAAATGACTAAACTCATTAAGTTAAGTAAATTTAAAACGCCGAAGAAATCAAAGTTCCCACTACTCGGCAGCCATATTGTCTCAGCGATATCTCAGCTTCCCGACATCCCGCCCCTGCTCCGGCCCGCGACGAATTAATAGCTCCAAGATGCATTAAACTCGTCGGACCATTCTTAAACTTGTTACACGTAAAGACTATTGAGGAAATCGCCAAGAAATGAGACGAATAGAAACGCAGTTTCGTTTCCTGCTATTTTATGAAAAAGTAAAATTACGCATAAGATCAACTAATGAGCAACGATAAGGAATTAGCGGTGCAATGTGGTCTGGGAAACTAAGTATGTATTCGTATTTGCTTATACAATGTAACGTCTAGTCTTTGTCTTTTAAATTGAGGAGAACCGAATAAACCTGAGTGAATTAACACGTTTTATGGTCATATCCTGCGGTGCAGGGATCACAACCCCATGAAAAATTGTTTTGGTAGAAGATCGATTGGTAAGATCATAAACGTAAACCAGAGAATTCGTCAGAGAATTACTAGACCATCAAAAGGTAGTTGCCAGAATTATGACTACTGCAAGTACTTTGGATGCAAATAATTTATTTCAACAACGATAAGTTAGGAGCATTGACGACGGAAGCGATGCCTTTACAGATCAAGAAACGGCTGATTATTTTTCTTATTTGGTTGAACGTTCGACGATCTTCGTCCGCTAAGTATATCTGGTAAAGGAACAGAAAAAAGTCCTAAACACGTACTCGTGCTAATCATTGCTGTTCAAGTTAAAACCGCCCCGAGAATTAAAAGAGATCTCTTAAGATGCGCTTAGACTTCCCGGTCGAATCTTAAACTCGTTCCAACCGATCGACTATTGAAGAAATTTTCGCAAGAACCGATTGAATGGGATCGACTATTTTATATATTTTTTTCTTGTTCCACAGATAAAATCGTCTTGTTCTCTTTGGTTGCTTTTTAAGTTGTCACAGACGTAAAATAATATATTCCAATACAGATAAAAACGAATACTTGGAGATCTTTTAGATTATTTTGTTAGGTGATTTAAAAACGGGGTTGATAAAGAAATAAATAACGTGAAAATAACTTATGACTCTGGTTTTGAATCAATCCAATACAGATTATTAGTATTGAAAAATTGTCATCATAGGACATACACATATAAACCTATCTACCTTCAAAAGGGAATACAATACACGTTCAAACTAAAATAGTTGCTACCTTTAATGACTAAGGAATGCATCATGTCATATGTATGTTGTGATACGTGTATTATATGCCAACAACAATATACACATTGGAATACAATAATCACAAAGGTGGTTGCTTAAAGCAGCTTTAACTGGTTAACAAAGTACGCACGACATGTCTTATGGAATATGTATCTGCTGAACTAAGCTTACCTGATAAAGATTAAATATTACTCCGTGTAAGCATGAGAACTAGAAAACGAGAAGCGAGCACCAGTTTAATACCCAACAATACACTCAACTTACGAAATAAAACCTAGCTAACAAAAATCCGACGATGGCCATGATTTATAAAAACACTTCAGTCTTAAGGCCGCACACCGCAAATCCTTTCAAATTTCCAAATAAAAATAAAAAGCAAATAAAAGATTGAATCGCTTTGTAAGACCAACATCCGGCACACGTGGATGTCCCTTTAAGTCGTCGGCCATTTTTTAGGTATATTCAACGAGGACAGTTCTACCAATGTTATGGGGCGAACAGCGGTATTGAGAGAAGAATTATTGACTATACATAATTTGCTTCTGCATTTTACTAAATGACGGGCCTCTTGTCCTTATTTTGACACCCTGATTGAAAAACCGGAAGTCGATGGTTCGATTACCACACAAAAAATGTGTGTGATAAGATGTGTGACAAGAAAATTGTATGAATTGAAATTATAACGGTCATGTCTATCTTAAAGATATTTGACATTCAAAAGTACGAGAACATCTTTCATAATTCCGATTTCGGTGTTATTCAATTCAATTCCATTCTTCAACTCCACTCTTAAATTCAACTTTATTCTGTTATTTTTAAATATATCAAACATTCTTACACCCCGAACGCTTATAGATTTATTGAAAATGGATTTGTTACGTGGAAAAAGTCCTTTAACCCTCGTTTCTATTTCACGGTGAAACAGGTCAGTAATATTCTTAGCCGCCATTGTCTTTGCTGAATCTAATTTATGATGGGTATCGTTTTTCAGATTTTATTGCGGCCTATTGTATCATTTCGATATTTATGGGCCCCTAGTGATTGGATATCAATCTGACCTTTGGATATATTCTATCACAATAAACGTTGGCATCTCCAATTAAAATCAATTCTGTGTCTTGCATCATCGGGCAGTTAGATGTTGCAATCTAGTAGCGTTCACTTTTTCTCCCCTGTTTTCCATGATTGTGTAAATTACAGCACAACTTATATCATCAATAACTCTTGCAATTAATATTTTACTACCATTATTGCTTCCTTATGTTCAGTTAATGTCTTGTAACTTGAATGTTGCAAAATTGAATTTAGTAAAAATATAGTTTATGAATACCTGTTAAAGTAAGTGAACACGTTTTATAATAACTTAAATGATATTTAGCGTTAAATTTTTTGCAAAACCAAAAACTAGTTTTAAAAGTCAAAAGTGAGAGCAAGCGAATTAGTTACGCCGATTGAAAGAGAAAGTAAATCGCCCGAAATAGATTTTTGCTATTATCTTTTAGCGTATCTTCTATCTTCACAATGGAACAGTTTCTACTAAAAATATATTGTAGAATTCATAATCTCATTTTAGGAATATTTTATCTGTAGTTATTTAGTAAAAAGCATTTCTGGTCGAAATGGCCATTGGACACTATTGTTGTTAACGGTTCTAGCAACCGGCATTTATTAATTTGTCTTTAATTAGAACAATTAAAGATTGTGTGTACTCTATGCATAGCAATGTCGAGCTGCGATACGATACGAATACACATATTTTTAAATCACTTTTCCTGACACAGTTCTCCTAAGTAATTCTATGATTACTGTATATTTTATTGATTATAACTCAAAGTATACATTCATTTATATCAATGCCACTTCGTATTTTACCTTCAAAGTACTCTTGGACTGTTACAAGTTCAATAGTCAAGTTCCAATGATTGGAATTCAACAATGGAATTGGTCACGGAAACTATCGGAGCAATGATTAACGCCAACAAAGCAGTGACTGTTCGAAATTCATTGCGGCTTTTAATTTCGATTTTTAAATTGAACACAGCTCAACCCTCAGCTGTAGCGTTTATAAAGATGAGATACACACCGTTTTATATTCTATGCGCATTGAGTTACAGACGATTATTGCATGTAGTGAGGGTGCGATATTTGCGTTATTTTCGTGATGGGATACAATGCGTCGGACCGGAGGATCGTACCATTATTATCGAGCGTTATCACGGCGAATGGAATTCCGTATAAAATTCGACATGCATTATTTATGTTTAAGGGGAGTCCGTTTATTGAAATCATAGGAAGCAATACAAGCAATACCACCAGCAGCGATGTTTCGCGCCATTTTGGCACGTATGTCGTGAACATTAGGGCGGTAATTGAATGTGTGGAATCATTGTCAATGGAAATATTTTATGTTGCTGCATAATCGGCTATGCTGGTTTAATCTTAATCAGAAACGGTAAGTGGAAAACAAAGGAAATGTATTATGTACTGAAAATAACATAAAACTCCTAATATAAGATATTTAGTCTGGGAACAATGTAATGAAGGTACGTAATTTAGGCAAATCACTACCGTTTAATATAATTAACTGTAATAGACGCTACTACAATTTGCCTCGTACTCGAAATTTCACCTTAAAAATCTAATTTCACTATACCTATTCTTGTAAAGTGTTTGGAAATTATTTTTGAATACAAAGAAGAAAAACGCAGTGTACCGTTTCCAGAGTTCGAATTTAACAGTCAATACTACTCGTAAAATAACGAAAAAAGCTTATGATAATGGAAAGAACAGAAAAAAAAAATATTTCGAGTAACATTTTCTAAGTTAGATTCTGACTGCGTCCTGAAACAGACCTGACAGCTGAAACTCCTGTACCATTCAAATCGATAATCGGATGGCAATGCTAATTCTTTAATTATAGAACAGATTAGAAAAAATATATTTAGGGTCATGTAAGTAAAAATAGTGTTCAAAATTCCGTTAACAATTTGTTACTGGGCCATTCCGAAAATTCCGTGATGTAGTCAACCCTACACAACCGAGCTTCCGTTGGTATCGCAACAAAGGATCTCCACAATTCGGAGTTGGTGTAACATCGCCCTAATGTCAGTCCGATCGAGATACGGGTATCCATTTGTTAGTTATTAAGTTGTTGCTTCGAAGTCATTTGTGTTTATTCATAATCTAAGGTGGTAGAACCCTCTGTGGTTCGACTCCGGCGGCACCACCGCCTTCTATTTCTGCCTTATAACAGCAGTGTTAAGCGCTGCTGTGTTCTGGTTTGAAGGGTGCGGTAAAGGAGACATACTTTTTCGAGGCATTCCAGCTCAGTCCTCAGGGGAAGCGGCGCATTTGTAGTCGACCTGAGATAGGAATCTAATCTTATCTGGGGTCGATTACAAATGTCCATGGGCGGCAGTAGCCATTTGCCATCAGGTGGACTGCATGCTCGTCTGTTACTTCCATATTACAAAAAAAAAACAAAGCCATTTCGCTATCCAATTTCCTGGAAAAGAATACAAAAAATTAATATAAATACAATATCAATAAGTACAAAATAAATCAAAATCAATAATTGACCTCTTATAAGGCGGATATTAATACATACTAACTGAACTTATACTAATACCTAACACTATTTAACTTATTAAACTATTAACTATAAACTGAACCAATATTACAAACCAACTAATCTGCAATAACAACTATTACTTAGTAAATTGTCACTGAAAGTTCCATTCCTATAATGCTATCCAATTTTAGCTTTTTTTTACATTTATATTTAAAACTTATTTATTTTATATTTTTTTACAATTTTAAATTAAAATATGAATATTTCAGTATTAAAGTAAAGAGGACAGTGATGAAAAATTTAAGATTTTATTCTATGCTATACCATTTTATGAAACTTTTGTAAAGCGCATTTCGCAATGAGTAAAAAGCGCCGCTACCTGAGGGTCCATTCACACTGCCATCAGACACCGAACGGGCCCATTCAGCACCTTTCAAAGATCTACCTTTTAAAGTGCAACAAAAGGACATCACAATGCCCCACACAACACCGGATTGTACCTAGCACCGCAAAATTTATTAAGCGACGCTAAAATAATAGATACGTATCGTTAATATTGTTCATATTTTATAATATCCTGGGATGATGACTAAAACATGTGCCTTCATGGAATATGTGTTACTTTATAATGAATGAAATGAATTTGTTTGTTGTGTGTTTGGGTGTTTATCTAACTCGTATAATATGTTTATCAAACGACCGTATCAAACTATCAGTTTTTATTGATGTTTGTTAAGCGATAGTTTTGCGACGAGCTCTGAATGCAGAATTATTAAACAGCGCATCATTGTATGGTGCATAGAACTTAGGATTTTCACAAAACTGCACACGTTAAGACAATTTAATTTAGGGTTGGCAAAACATTACGCGCACATATATTTGTATAGTACGTACTATACGCATGACAGCCGATGCGCCGAGTCGCCGACTGCGTTCACTTAACTTCACTCCCACCACCGCTCACTCGTTCCCCGGCTCAGTCGTTTCGCAGCTCGCGTCGCGTGCAGACGTGTTACTGACGTTACGGTACGTTCGTACGTATTCAACAAACTACCAACTGGTTTTGTGTTCACGTGCTTATCCCTACGGAATCGCCTCCCGCTAACTGGATCCCCCGTTCTTTTTTTATTATTCATATTGTTGTGCAAAATGTGATATGTGTACCCGGTGAAGCTGTGTAACGTTTTTGCAAGTGAACTGTGTTTTTGATTTGAAACACTAAGAGTTTCGGTGGCCGCTTCTAAAGGGAATTTATTAAGGTACGTAAACCAATCTCGCGGAGTTTCGCGCTTATTTCTGCGAGGTAAGATGAGAGGCTTACGTGTTTGACACCTACGTTTTATGAATACCTACACACCGTCAAGGTGGTTGCGTGTTTTTTTTATTTCTTGTTTACACAAACGCGTATGACCTAATATTATGCTAATGTTCAGAATGTCGTTTTAGCTAACCGAGCGCGATGTCAATTAGCATATTTGACACTTTCAGTTGAGACTAGTATGTTTATCATATTATTATTTGGGCTGTAACTTTACAACGTACAATTTTCAATTTTTAAATTATTGTCTATGGATTCTTTATAAGCATTTTTCTATTTACGTTTTCTATGTTCAACATTAAAAGAAAATTGACTCTATTGAAACTGAACTGAACAAAACAAAGTTGCAATTAAATTAATATCTGGTCATTATTTTCGCAACCCCATTTATTAAAAAAAAATAGTACATACATTTAATTCAATTAACGGCTAACCTTAATTTATGGTTAACCGTATCGAACATATCATTAAAACCTACTTCCGTTCCATCGAAGATAAACTTTTGAATCTGTCTAAATCATGAAATGATTGAACAAGTTTAAATATTATAAGCGTGCTATTTCTTTTTGCCAAGGAGAAAATCCATAGATATCCAATATCAGAAAATGTGAAATTTCTAGACTTTATTTCCCCGGTGACTGCTTAACCCAATGGAGGGAGGTTGCCAGGCGCAAATATATAACTATAACTATCATAAGAAGACGAAAGCAATATTTGGTTCTCACATAAAAATAGGTAAGACGTAATGTGTACGAGTTTAAGGAAAGTGAAGCGAATTATTCCAGAAACTCAGTCCTGAAAATCGGAACATGCAAACTGTTCTCAGAAATTTTATAATAATCACGATAACAGTAACAAAGTTTTAAAATCATACAGTTTTAGAAATGAAGTTGTAGAAATACAAAAATATATTCAAAACAATGTTTACGAGAAAAACCGTTAAAATTACCGTTGAGGAGTTTTAAAACAAATACATTATAATTCCCCATTCAGGTCTTTGCACAAACGGAAATCGAATCCGTAACCCATTTCACGACCAACCGACATGGGTAATCAATGGGTCACCTAATTAGCAATAGCTCATCAACATTAGCATCTATTCGTAAGAAGACGTTTTACGTAATACCCACCTTTCTTCCTGCCCTGGAGGATTAAACACGAGCGCCTTGGCTAATAGTGGATATGCAGGTTCTCTTTAATTTCCAGAAGTAATATCCTTATCAAGGAAATCGTTTTCACAAGTTTCCACCACATTGCAAAATTTTCGGTATTCAATCACAATATGCCTACCTATAACACTTTACTAGCTAAAT
>DWQT01002580.1:0-13883 GCA_018244895.1 Myscelus amystis hages | reverse complement strand
AAAAATGACTGAGCAAATTGTGAGTATATTTTGGTTTTAAAATAATTTATAATGAAATGTAAGTCAATTTCTCTTAATCTTGTAATATAATAATGGAATGTTAGTATCTTATAATAAATGTTGTTGTTATTATTATTAATAAATATCAAATGTTTTAACCAACAAACACTTATTAGACAACGATGTAAGTTACATTAGTCTCCGTTTGAATAAGACTGTGGAAGTCATAGAAAAGAAGCAACGAACTCTATAAAAAGATATCGACACAATCTGGAGCAATATGTTACTGACAAAAAGAAGAGAAGAGCACAATGCAACAACCACCTTGATGAATGACTTCCAAGTCATACATTCGCCATTTGCACTTCAAGTATCATCATTCAAAAAATGTTTTTTAACTGCACATTTATCCTTTTGCGAAAGTGGTCTTTGATGCGACGGAAGTGAGGCTACTTTCCTATGTACAACTTTCTTATCATCTCGCATTCTGTACAGACAATTGAACTGCATTCGAACACAATAACAAATAATGGAATCATTTGACACGATCTCTCAAAATATTGTTAGACCAAATGTGCAATGATTTCTGCGGTTTCAAGACAGAAGTGTAAGCGGAAGCGGAAGCGAGTTCAATTTTCTTGTTTTACATAAAACTCTATAAATGTTAGATTCTTAGAGATTACAGTTATAATTCAACGTAATTTAATGCAACGTTAGCTCTTTTCAGAGTTGTGTTATTTCATGCATTTTATATATTTTGTGGCAATAATAAAAGGTTGTCGTGGCAAATTTAACATCTGTTAACATAACTGTTCGTTTTATCTTTTTAAAAGAGCATCCGCAAAGTCCGTCACTTAAAATGCCAAACTGACATTGATAGAAATATTGAACACTTGAAAATAATGAGTTCAGTTAACACTGCTGTACAAATGTTAACCGCTACACGTTTCTGCCTTGACGTCGTTTGAAAACTGCAGCGTAAGGGAACAAAGAAATGTTAAGTGGGGGGTCCATTCGACCCAGAGTGTGCTCGAACAAAAACGTGTCAATATTGTGAACAATGTTTTCGTCCGCTTTGTGGCCGGCGAAGATAAATTGTTATCGCCATTCTCGAATAATATAGTATAATTTGTTGGGATTAGGCTGATGATGGCGGTAATATGGATAAGGCATTTTATTTAAAAGCCACGAGTTATCTAGTGGATTATTAAATATAAAAATTGGATGTGAATTTCACAAATAACATTGAATTCCTGTTGAGTACTACGCTTATTTATTACACTTATTTTAGATGCAACAATAAACAAATTGAATACTTATTAATTGAAATATTCAGTTTTTAATTCTACCTATAAAATGTATATCTTCAATTAATATATGGAATATGTAAGCTCATAATTCATCTGATTCATTACTTAACCCACTGAGTATTAAATATACAGATACGGTTTTTCAAAATATATCATAAACATTTGATTTAACAGTGTCCATATAAACCTGGAAACGGGTAATCTAGGATATTGCGATACCGTCAAGAGGTAAGGACTTATATTTGTAATAAGATAACTTAAATTTTTAAAATCTCTTAACTAAGTACATTGACAAGCTGATTAATAAAATATATTCACTAAGTAAATTACTCTTTTTGAAGTTGTGAGGTGAGACGGAGATGAAATAAAAGTCTTTACACATTCCCCTCTGTATATTCAGTAACAAAATATTAAATTATGAAAATGTGAATATAAAAATAATAGCGAGTCTATGCGGCGTCAAGAAGCGTGCGCGGAGGACTGCAGAATAACAAAAAAGAACGAGAAACAGAAGAATGGCATAGTTAGAAAAATATTAGTGACTCACCAGCACGCTATAGAGTACTGAATCATTACTTTATTATTTAGTCGTATCCACAGCACTTTGTCGCAGGCTACCGCATCCTAACCGCATCAAGCGCAGTTTACCCGTCACCGCCTACCGAATACCCGCCATTGCCACTAAGCATCTGTTTATATGGACGTGGGTAACTAACGACTCTACCAAACTCTACAAAACCAGGTGTCGATTGTTATCTCTTTTTGTAGTGATATATTATTATGTTTGATGCCTCTGGATAGTACTGGTCGGGATAAAAATTAATTTTGTCAGTTATGTTTCTCTATATCTACAGCAGATAACACGATTATATCTTTTTTTTTATATTGAAAAAAAAAAATGTTTTTTATATGTAGACGTTTTTACTACACCCATATACAGAACAATTAAGTATGCCAAGAGTAACAATGTTTGTGTTGGGTGGCAATTGAACCCACCAACTAAGACTTAACATTCAGTGTCTTTAACAAGTGGACCAAGAAGCCAGTATGTTTATGATGTTAATTAATAAACTGTATTGTATTACCTTAGAAAACTTTTATGAAGTAATACAAGTACTTAAACCATCTTATGTATAGTAGTTAATGCATTTAACGTATATGGAAACAAAACTGTGGCTATGCCTTTTGCGCAGAAATAATCTCACATCATAATGATATTTAGCTTGACTTTATATTATTCGAAATATTTGCTCAACACCTTTTCGTTACTTATAACTAAAAAGGCTTTTAAGCATCTGTTGGTAACAAATATCAGCAACGGCTTCACAACAGATGTTGATTATTATCTAAAGGGTTATTTGTGACCTCATTTTTGGTCCCAGCGGCAGTATTGTCAGTGCATGTCGTTAAAATAACGGTTGCGTGATCTACATCTTCCTGTTAGTATAATATATAAATGTACAAAAGTAACTTCTCACACAAAATTGTCATAAAAGTTTAAAGTTAATGCTAAAAGTCACAATTTTAAAACTCTACAGAAAAAAACTCTATCTAAGATTTTAATATGATATTAATGTCATAGAACTTAAAATATCACCAATTGAACGCTTTGATAATTAGTATGAGGTGAAATTAATTAAACTTAGCCAAAAATAGATGGCCAATCATTACAAAGAGTTAGTCTCATTAATTGAGTTTAGTATACAATTCTCAAAGAAACCACTATGAGTTTAGAGTATACTTAAAGATGATTATACCGTAGCATTATAGTCATACAACAAAACAAATAGCTCTCATACTACGATTTATTTCTCCGCCGTCTCTTTTTACAAGTTCTTTGCCTTAAGAATAATAAAATTTTATAGAGCAGTTACTTGGACATTAAAATAAAACAACATTTTAAACATACCATGTGTTTCTCTAGCGATGCGGTATTTTACCGCCTCCACTTATATTTTACCACTTTTGCAACAAAGCATCTGTCCTAACAATGGCAAACCGATAAACATCGACAATCACGTGTTATTCACACACGACCTGGAAAGCTGTAAGGGAGTTAATGTTGTAGAGCTTGTAGAGTCCTAGTTAATGGGTGCGCTTTATGTTGGTACAGGCTGTTACAGTATTATCTGATTCTATGTTATAGTTCGAGGTTAAGAACGGATTTATGTCTTTACATGTATGATGTTAAGTTTAATTAGAGCGTCCTATATAGACAAAATGTAGAGGCTATTAGCAAATCCATTAGGAAGTTAATATCAGGACTATTAACGGTAAAAACTATTACTAGACTACTGTATATCCAAAAGATAAATTAATGTTTTTATTGTATTATAGTTATGACCACTTTAGTA
The DNA here is from genome assembly GCA_018244895.1 of Myscelus amystis hages. Classification (NCBI taxonomy): domain Eukaryota; kingdom Metazoa; phylum Arthropoda; class Insecta; order Lepidoptera; family Hesperiidae; genus Myscelus; species Myscelus amystis. The sequence goes on along the minus strand of DWQT01002580.1, from coordinate 10,219 downwards.
ATGCAATAAAGAATCTAATGAAGACTTAATGAATGCCAGAAAGCATTAAAACTACCTAATCTTATCCTACTAATATTATAAATGCAAAAGTTTGTGAGTATATATATGTGGATGTTTGTTACTCTTTCACGCAAATACTACTAAACCGATTACAATGAAATTTAGTACGTAGGTAGCTGAAGGTCCAGATTAACACATAGACTACTTTTTATTCCGAATTTCCTGAGAAATCTGGATTTACACGGGAATAACGAGAATTTATTTTGTCGTAAGGCGACACGATGTTTGCCGGGCCAGCTAATAATAAATAAAATAGTAATATTCTCGTTTTGTTCAGTGTCTTCTATTTCAATTTAAGTATAATAAGATTTGTTTTTGTATTTAACTGAAATATGTATGAATAGCGTGCCAAGATTACGCGCTGATTTAGGTTAACATACGTAGGTATATGTACGTTATAAAGCACTTAAAAGTATGATCTACTGAATGTTCACAAACTAAAATGACCATTGAATATCGAACAGATAGTAGGACCAACAGCTGTTGATAACAATAAAGTAAAAAGATTAAGAGAAAACAATAACGAAAAGAATGGATAATGAAAGAATAATAAAACAGATATACGATGCAAGTATTAAAGATAACACGACTTTCATACTTCCAATTAAATAGGTACTGACTGACGATGGAATATAGTTTCCGAAACGAGCATTTGTATGAAGAGTGATGAATGTAAAAGATCCACATCAGCTCTACCAACGATAGAGATGGATAGAGTTTGACAGACGGTGCTTTTGATGATAAAAAATCTTCGAAAACGCAAACACGCTGTGTGAAGTGGGGCGTTTTTCTACATTTTAGTCACAGTGCACACGAGTACAGTCAGCAGAGACAGTGGGCGATAAATTCCGCGGTTCTTACTCTGGCTTTGTCAATTTTGTATTGAGGACGCCCTATTGTTGGTACGCAGTTCGATTTTGCCCGGATTTGTTTGTCCACGGTACAAGTTATCAGCTAACAGATATTTTTGATACAACATTCGATTTATTACTTTAATGAGCTTAAGCTCATACATATAATCACGGTCTCTATAACGGTCAGTAGAGATTAAGCATTTCAACCGACTACGGTGTTAATAAACTTCTCTAGCTTGTATTTAAACATCTTGTACGTTCTACACAGAATGTTCCAATAGGCTTATCGCCTGTAAATAGCACCAAACGCCTATCTATAGCATATTCGATTTTACTCGCCTATACGAAGCAACAATACTCCTTCGTTAGTACGCAAAACACCGCTTTACTTGCGCCCGTGCGTTACTCTACGAACTTCGGAGTTGACTTTTATGAGCCATTAATCAATAGCGTAATAAAGTTACAAGGTTAAGAGATCGATTTTGATGTACCTACTGGGTCTGAAAAAATATTGTTGGCTGCTCTGTTGGCTCAGTGACTGCTTTGCTGAGCAGCGCTTGTGGGTTCGGTGTAAAATACTTGTAGTTAATGAGCTGGAATATTTCTATCGTACCTGAGGGTAAAAGTATGTGTCTCGAACGTACATATATATGAAGTTTATTAGGAGGAATCTTGTAAGAACATAGACAAAAGTAACAATAACTGATTAATCAGATGACAAAAACCATTTTTAATTTATTAAAATATTAATAAAAACATATACGATTTAAATTCGATACATAAAGTCACCGCTCATAATACTTCGAAGTAGTGATAATAGAGGCCTACTTCCCAGTACTACTTATGCAGCGTATTCGACAACAAAACTAACCTTGGCCCGCCTGTGATTTACTTCCTTCCACGCGTATTATCATAACTCTACCGTTGTGACTAACGCCTGTAACGCGCCGGTGAATGTTTGACTCTACATATAGATTTAAAGGGAATCCAAATTTATACTAACTAGGATTATTTGTTTGTATGAATACAAATTTAAACTATGGAACTTGGGTAACGATAACAAGTTACGAGTGAGCGATATTCTTAATTACGAAATTAATAATTATGGAAGAATTATACTGAAATAATATTACGAAATTGTTAATTTCTTTCGGGCTTTATGGTTACCCAAATAACGGGAGCCATTCGCATTAAGTAACCTTATCTAAAGGAATTTTAGCGTAATAATGTAAAGCAAATGTTTTAATTTTTAAACTTTATTATACACAAATATAAAAAAATGTTGTTAAAATGACTTTGGTAGGTTTTAATTTATTTGATGCTTTAGAAATCGACTGTGATGTAATCCTAAATGAAGAGTAAACTCGACAAAAATAGTAGTTAATCAAATAAATATAAACTCTTTTAGTAATGGTCTCGTTTGGCCATATGTCACCACGTAGCACGTTACTCAAAATTTTACAATTTCCAGTTTAAGATTAACTCCATCGTAGTCTTTAAGAAGGTAAATTAAAAACACTCTAACTGGTTATCAACTTATCAAATCTTCGTATTAACTACATGAGCAATTTTCTTTAGTACAATCGGCTTTTATGCTGTGAAAAAAAAATCAGTTAAGAACAGATGTGAATCATCCTTTAGGAAGAAACTCGGTACAAAATGAAATATTGATGCCCAATGAAGCGAGCATACGCTAAGATTATATTAAATCCTAATTTAGGAGGCGCATTAAATCGTTGAATAGATTTGTCGCGCCCCGAGCTACAATAACGACTTTTTAAATAGCTCGATTGTTACAAATATGTTCGAAACTTTATTTATAGACTTCCAAACTGAAAACTCACCAATATCTATTAACACCCGAAAAAAATTACACGACTCTTAACCGGATGAGATAAGGTTGATATTGAAATAATACTGCTTGTTACGAACTTTGTTTGAAAGCACTTCAAAGTTCTTTCGGTTTTATGAAGTGGCTCACGCTTCATAAATAAAATTATCTAACAATTGCTCTACAAAGTGCGCGCCACCCTAGTTAACCCGTAAACGCCGAGGGGTGAAAATATTTTGACAATTATTAAATTCTTTGTACAGGAATGAAAGCGTGACTAGATGAGCTATTATCGGTAAGTATCCAATAGTCATAAGAGTCATATATTTCATCGTTTTCTCAAATAAGATATATGTACAACACAGATAATGATTTTAAATATCATGCCTTTCCTTTTATTAAAACTTCTCTAATATCTGAATATAAACTCCTTTTTCAATTTAAATTCAATTCAATTCAAATTCAAATTCAATTTCAATTTCAATTCACTTCCTTTTTTAAAATGGCTTAGACTTAGATAATGGAAAAATGAAATTCTTTACGGCCCCACATATTATCAAAACACTGCAAGTTGTAAAATCAGTAAAAAACCGCGCTTGCATCGAGCCTCCAACTACGCTCATAAATGTTCTTTCCATTATATTGATATCTACAAAATGTGTACAGTCGGTGACATAAATCTAAACACATCGTTGGTTCCAAATACAACAGGAATGCTTTCAAAGACTATGATTTGTTGACAACAAACGCAATAAATAAAATCAAAATGTACAGATTCTTTGTATTAGAAAAAAAGTCTTATTTATTGTGGATACTTACTGGGAACTGTCGATAAGATCTAGAAATTGAAATCAAACTGTGTTCTATGACAACGTGTTGTCGGAATTATGGCTTAGATGTGACCACTCAATTAAGTTGGTATTGTACATATATATTTGGTAATAGTTTACGATTGCATGATAATGTACGGGCATTTTCGTCCAATGGCTAAAAATGAGACAGCATAACTCAGTATATAATAGTACATTTGCGTGAAGAGTACATGTGATTGTCTTGTACTTAATACAATTTTGTACAACTACGTATGTACGTACATTATGTGTTAAACATTTTACCTAGTCTGGGTCTAGATAGACATGTTTGTGTGTGTTTATAATAGTAAAAGTGTTTGTTTGAACTTTAATTGTATTTATTTTTGTGTTACTGTCTTCATTTCTCCCTAAACTGCCCAAAGTTGACTGGAAGAGAATACTCTTAGAATTAACTTCGCCTTTTCGTCACAAATAAATATAACTCTTTTAAAGTGTTTTACACGAGTATAACCAGTACTGATAATTCAATTGTGTCACAAATGGGAGCAGCGGTAATGACATTACGTCGACATTAGGACGAAAAGTCAAGATCGTAACGATATTAACCTACGGGACATTCGAAGACAGTCACACGTTGTTTACGCGGCAATGTTACAATAGATTACACCGCTCGTGTCAAATTATGCAAATGTTCGCGTCGATAGCTCAAATGTGGCGGTACTGCGGCGAACTATTGTAATGCGGTGACTAAGTGCGTAATGCTTGCCGAATGGGACCGACTAGACGGCGGCGCAGAGTAACGTAACAACAGACGCTTTTCATATCGAAAGCGGATAAAAAGTACAAGATTCGGTGAAGATAATGGAAATAAAAAAATTGCTCAAAACATCTTAAATTGAAAAAGCAAGTGAATTTTGTGAAGCTACAAATAAGAGTATTAAAAAATGTATTTTTTACGCTTTCATTCCACTGCTGGATACAGGTCTAATATTGATAGAATTTTACTAAGTCTACCACGCTAAGGATTAGTAGACTTCACAGCTCCGATATATTAATTTCTTTGTTAGGGAAATAACTGCATTGAATCAGAGACGGACCAAAATTGACATATTATATTTAAGTTAGAAGTTTAATCAACGCTAAACCGTTAGTTTAGTACACAATATTTCACATATTGTATAAAAAATCCTCTTAGCACAGGTTATTACGTTATTATTATTATTACGTTACTAAGCTTTTCACTAAGCTTTATTTTGAATCTTTTTTTATTATCTCAACAAGTTAAACCTAAGCGTGTCCACATTTAGCGAAAGCAGCCAACCTCTGATCGTATTTAATCTAACGCCTAGTCATTACAAATTCACTATTAATAATTTATCTGGAGCCTAGCGTGGGCGACACTAGTAGACAATGCAAGCGGAGCGCTATTACGGATTTTTATTAAAACACTGTTGCAATGCCCCCGGCGAACCTTGTCGCCGTGTATGACGGCTGTAAATTTTACAAACGAGTCTTCAATTGTAATGGAATAATTTGTGAATTTGGAACGACGTGTCTCTCGCTGTGTAACAATTTATCGTCCGCACACGTTCTGTTTCGAATATTTAATTACACACAATCACAATGTGATCCTTTGCGGTTTTGTCCATTATTATTATTAGTATGTATTAGATAGGTGGCAAAATGTACGGGTAAGAAATGAGACTGTTTTGATTCTTAATTTAAAGTTACATAAGGACTGATTTATATATGTAACTGTGTGACCCAGTTAAGGGAGTATCATTTTAAATGTGGAGTCTTGTGGTTTTCTTTTAAAGTTCAGCTTTGTTCGTACTGCCTGCCAGAATGAAGCAAACGTTTTAATTGTATATCGTTGACCTATATTTATTTATATGAATTTACACACAACGCAATAAAGTTTCTCTGTCGCCCGTATTGGATTCGATTTTCGGCTGAAACAATCATTTGATGACCAAATTTGTTTGGTTTTCTGGGTGTAATAGTTATAGCTATATATTTATTGCATAGTGTATATATAGATGTTTATGAGCTGTCCATTTACACAGGCGTTTTATTACCTAATTTGGTATCGGCCAAATTATTATTATTATATTTAATAAACCAATCTAAATCGTTTTATAATGGAAATGTCTGTTGCCACAAATTTCACTTTCAGATAATAACCATAATATATCAACAGTGGAATTATTCATAAGTGGTTTTCAAATTGTTTTGCGCGGATTCGAATCGGTCTAATCGAGAGATGAATCGAATGGGATCGATCGAATGAATCGATTGATTGATTGTCGTCGCGTTGAGTGATTTATTCGTGCGATCTGATCGAGCGATGGACGCGGTCGGTCGGCATAATTTATGCGATTTTGAGCTTAATGTATTCTGTGTAGTGAAAGGTGTTTCTATAAAAGTATTACTTGTCGTTACATTAAAATATGCTACGGTTTCGTACTGGAGACGAGATTGTGTGAATTAACAAATGTTCTAAAATAGATGCGGTTTTCAATACTCACAGTTTTATAACTTACAAAGTTATTTGACACCAGCTAGTATGTCTTTACAACTGATGAGTTATTTCCAATAGTTAATACTCTGCAAGATATCTAAACTTATTTCAATAAAGAGCTATTTTTTAATTTTAGTAATAGAATATAAATTGAATAGAATAGAATAGAAATTGAAAATCAATCGTTTTCCTACAAATCTACATTTTAAAGTTATATATAATGTTACCTTACAAAGGTTTGGTATGTAATAAATATTTGCCCTGATAAGTCAAAAAAGTAAGAAAAGGTAGATTGGTAAAATGTATCATAAGTAAAATTAATTGGGAATTGGTGGTAAATTAAGCAGGGGTAGTTAAGTTCCATCACTTATTGTATTAAAATCAAAGAATCACCTTTTCATTTTCGTATTTCATAATTTGCACTTTGGTATTCATACTCGTAAACTCAAGTGAAACCCAGAAAACGTTTCACCGATAAATCATTAAGCTCCGTTCATATTTCGACGGTCGTAATAAAATCATCGATTAAGGGTCATTACAAGTGTACCACGTTTTCGAAAATACCGTTCGCGGGAATCGAACCGGCGTACCAAATTACAGATCGGTGTTATAATGTAAGAGCGATAGCTTACCGAATATTTAATGTATACAATTTGGAGGCAACGGTCGGCGCGGGGTTAATAGCAGAATTTATGACTCGCGACCGATTTTGCGCGGTTTTTTGGGTGCACTGTACGACTTGTATCGAGGTAACTACTAGGAAGTTTGCTATCGCTTCAAATTTCCACTCGTACTTTGAGTACAGTAGAATATATATAAAATTACACTCGAGACCAGTGAAATTCCCCTAAAATTCAAACAGTAATATTAGTCAAACGACATTTGCAGTTTGAAATATGTGTCGCCTGAAATGATTTTGATTAAGGAATCGCCGAAGTTTGTCGTTCTATTTTTGAAAGGAGACCAACCGTTTAAAAATATAGAGGTCGATGAACTCGTGAAAGAAATTCAAGGGAATTGGAAAGAATTGAATTATATCATTAACTCCAATAAACATACTTTAGTTTTTATAATTATACTGTCTCTTTCATCTTCCATAGTGATAGACAGAGACGAAAGTTCCACCAGATACGCTCCTCACCTTCATTCATAGCATTGCTCAATTGCGAGCAATGGCATAAGAAAACAAAACATTGAACAGGACACCTTATTTAACCCTCCACTACCTATCGATACGATTAACGGGACAAAATCGAACGCGTATGAGTTATAACCCCTGTCATAGACAACGACTTAGAACGCTTAAGGTAATCTCATTTCCATTGTAACAATATATCGAGACCTCTATTTAGATCGATGCGTCACTATCGGGATGAAATATTGAATCACATTAGAGCTTATTAGCACACGGACTATGTTCCGTGGCTGTAGAAGAATAAAACAAACAAACAAAACTGTAAGAACAATGGGCGGCTGCAGAAAACAATGACAGAAAGAATCATTTAATCCAATTACAATGATATACATGGGAGCGTCCGATGGCTTAGTGTGGATACACCTTTATTTTTATTCTAACCTAACTCTTACTATAAATGCAATAGAGTACAGTAATTTTAATATTGCTGTACCTATAACAAAACCAGCTGACCAGTAAATTAAACTAACGATTTCCACCAGGTATGCTTGTCTAGTATTTAGAAATTCTCCTTTTTTTATAATATGGAAGTATAAGCTGAGCATGCAGTCCACCTGATGGTAAGTGGCTACTGCCGCCCATGGACATTTGTAATCGACCCCAGATAAGATCAGATTCGTATCTAAGGGCGACCACAGATGTGCCTCCACCCCTGAGGATTGAGCTGGAATGCCTCGAAAAAGTACGTCTCCTTACCACACCCTTCAACCCAGAACACAGCAGCGCTTTACACTGCTGTTATAAGGCAGAAATAGGTGTGGCGGTGGTGCCGCCGGAGTCGAATCGCAGAGGGTTCTCCCACCAATGTCCTATCGCATTAATCGTAGCGAACTGGCTCTCCAAGCTGCGGATCTTAAATCGCCAGTTCCAAAACCCCTGAAACTAGAATCTTCAAATTTTACACACATTATATTCTTTATATTGTTTAAGTTAGCACTAAACAAGGAACTTTGGAAATCACGTCCTAAGTCGGCAAAATGGAATTTCAGAGATTGTAAGAAGATCCATTCGCTTAAAAGTCTTAGATTCACGCTCTTTGTTAAAAGAACTCATGCATTTATCGGTTTTGGTAAATCCGATTGCATCGCGAGGAAATAACTTAAAAGAACATAAACTTAAAACTTAAAAGAACTAAAGGCATTCGCTTCGAGCTAGTTAATAAAACAATAGACTAATCTAATTAATAACAATTTTTATGCAGTCAAATGCGTATCCATACAACACTATCGCGCGGGTCCGAGCGTAAGTTATACGCGAGGTGCGTTGGCTGGCAAATGGGTGGTCCCTGTTACCGTTTTATCATCACGAGCGGACGGCCCGCGTTAACTAGATATATCGGGTACTTACTGGCTTGGTAACGACGCGCGGAGGGTTACATCAGACTAACCCTCCCCGCGACAAATAAGTGATGTTTAATAATAGTTTAGGGACAATTCCGCACACGGCTTTCCGATTCCAATTTAGAGAATTGAATAATAATAATATAATATTAGGACAATTTCACATACGGCTATCCGATTCCAATTTATGTAGATAATTAAATGTCTGTGTTATGGTAACTAGACAGCTGATAAACATACACATGTATACACGTATCACTACTTATATAGATATTTTTATTACACCCTGATACAAGATACATTAGGTGCTCATCGCACAAATTTAATGTTTGTTTCTGTAAATTGTCCAGTGTACTAAATGTTTAAATATATAAATAAATGTTTGCCTTGAGTGGGAATCGAATACACTACATCCGTGTTTGCAAGCGCACGACCACGGCGACAGTCTTTTAAAGGAAACAGATTTAAAGGAAACTAGCAAAGCGAAGACTGCTACAGGAAATAAAATTTAAATCACTTAATACAATAAATTTGTAAACCAAATTAAAGACAGCAAATAGCTTATTGAGTACCCAAAAATTTCAATTACACAATTATATGGAAATAGCATCTAAAATCGCTTGCTCTCGTAATTGTCAAAACACGGTCGATACAAATATAAATCGTGGCATTTCATCAAGCAATAACCAATCTTAACGGCCGCACCGCATAACACGCCTGAATTAATCGTCCGGAAATCGATGTGAATAACAATATATATTACGTCCATTAAGGCCAATTCTTTTTCACTTATAAATCGTGTTACGTACCATTATTGAATGGATTAGATGAAATTTATATTCGAATTACGTATTCGAAAACTAGATTTTGGAGCGTTATGATCGGATAAGTGCTTGTGTTATTGTGACAGGTGTCAATTTGTTGTTGAATTTGTGTGGCGACATCTTGGGGTTAGTTGAAGCGCATATAAAGAACTATTGAACGGTACAGTTTAGATAAACAAGTGCATTAAAGTGCTTATCCGCCCACGGATAGTTGGTTCCTCTGTTCCTAATGCGTAACCAATTCAGGGTTGTCACTAACATTTGTAGGGTTGTGAAAAAAAAATAATAAAAAAATAAAAGGCTTGTGTAATTATCTGATTTTATTATCTGTGGGTTTCATGTAATTTTGTCGAAAATAATCAGGTTTTATAGCAATGACAAAAGTTAACGAACAAAGTCTATGAATGAATATACTGAATACAGAAAAAAAATATTTTAATTTGAATAGACTAGAACTATTTGAATTTAACTAGTGATTTGTATAATACTTTAGTGATTGTGTTAAAAAGCTGGAGTTCTGATATTTTCTTTCAAAAGTAAAATTTAGTCAAAGTCGCGATAAATTGCAAACGACACGTGCTGTGATTTCATTAGACTTAAGTGACAATAGTCTTAAATACAGCTATATGGTTTTACTCCTTTTATTTAGGGGAGTCCTCGACCATTCTTCACCATGCTCCTCCGTGATGATTGGCAGCACCTGTTACGCTCGGCCTCCCGACGGACGCCCGCTCCCGAGAGAGCTCGTGCGGCTGGCGTCGTCCTCCTCCGACGAGGGGGAA
>DWQT01002579.1:0-13884 GCA_018244895.1 Myscelus amystis hages | reverse complement strand
CACTGCTGTTATAAGGCAGAAATAGGTGTGGCGGTGGTGCCGCCGGAGTCGAACCACAGAGGGTTCTACCACCTTCAAAACCTTCACCTTCCCTCAAATACAATTTAAGGGGACTTTCCATATAGTCATCTCGTCTCAAAATAGGGAGACAATGAGTTAAAGGATCAAGACAACTAAGTATACAATTTATATAATAGATACATTTACATTTAGACACCGAAAAACTATTCATGTTCACCACGCAAATATTCGTGCGGGGTAAATGACCATCCCCACACCATCCACCAACCATCCATCCACCACCCATCCACCATCCTCAGCACAGCGGTCACTGTTGCTTGTACGATTCGCAGCACATCCATACACGCAGTATTTAGACCTGTGCTATTGTGTGATACATATAATATATGCGATGAAAACCACAAGGAAAAATGACAAGAGAAAACCCCTTGAATCGTTCACCAAATTCGGATTTCACTACAATTGTTTGCTATTCGAGTAGGAAAAGCTTTATCGTATAAGTATAAGGAGCAAATTCGAATGACTCGCCTTTGAACGTCTGCGTCTGGGCCGGCACTCGGGGATTGACAGCCTTGACAACGACACCGGGCCCCGAGTACGAGATCTCGGTTACAGCCGCCCCGAGTCTGATGTCCAACCCATCGGACAGAGCAACCGGCACACACGAATATCCATTGCGAACTGTGAACAAAGGAGAACATCGCTTAGCATTTTCTATTTATCGCGAACAGTATTACGGAAGCAAATAATCTGCGTCATCAGTGAAATACACCGATTTACAAATCTATATTTTATTTATAAATATTAACAATTACAGATGTACATGCGTTTCATAAATTAGGAATATTCAAAGTTGCGATCAGGTCCGCCGCGTACATACATCTAACGATGAAGGCAAACCAATAGCGCACAAGCGTTTAAATTGAGGTCATAATTTGGCCCAGTTCTATCATGATAGATTTAAATTCAATTATCGAGAACAAGTGATGTATTGGGGCCATTTTACCGATATCGTACATGAGCGTTCGACCAACGAATTAATTGATGCACCACCACGATATAGTATTCACCGGCGATGTCATTATTTCGTAACGAGCGCTATTTATCAGTAAAAGTAATTGTCATTACATCGTTTTTTTTAAGTCACACAAACGTCATTCGATGCAGTGAATTCAAATTTCATTACGCTGCAAATCAAAATGTTGGTATTTGAGAACGCAACCATTATTTAGTGCTGAGTTTATCCTAATTGTAAATGTTAGACTGGCAACATTTTTTTTTCTTCCTTCCGTGTGCTCTATGGCTGACAACTGACTTGTGTAAACGCTTGCTCAAATAAATTCTCCTTATTCTACACAGTTTTATTTAATCAATCGCCTCTAAAATCATCAAATGCGTTAGAATTTGAAACTCTACCAAAAAAGCACAAGTACTTATATTAGATAGTAATGCTTGTTTGTTAATAATACATTGTAATGCATATATATATATATAGTATAGTAAGTTTTATTTATTTTCAAAGAGATAGTACAAAACGTACGGCGCAGGTAACGGTGTGTTCAAAAATAGTCGGAATACAGATATTCCTAAAGTGTCAGCTTTTTAACAATTTCCGGCGTCCGACCAACGATTCCGCAGCTGCGCTAAATTCCGAAATTCACGCTTTGAAAACCGCAAGCGACCTAGTTCAAAATATTTCTGTATAAAAGAATTCTTTTGACATTACGCTCTCCTAAGTGGAATATTTCCTAATACGAATGCACTATAACATTTTAGAATATCATTTAAAATTGCAACATCGCTCAATCTCGCCTTATCTGTAAAGGCGAACATTTCTAAGGTCTTCTTGGAAAACCGCAAACTACAACGATTCCGTTATGAATAAAATGAGTTTCTTTCAACAGAACAACAATTTCGTAGCGTCAAAGCTTTTCATTAGTAATTGAATAAGAAATAAATATTTATTAAAGAGAATACAATAGGTAAATTACAAATACCTTCCTAAGTATATTTTTATTTTAATAATATTTATGAAATAGACTTTAAATTATGTCTATTATAAAGTAAATATATATTAGAATACAGTCTTATATTTACAGGAAAAAATAGTCTATAACACTCGTTTAGTGAATTTATCACTTGAGGGAAATAAGTGACGAAATTTGTATGGAGTTTTGAAAATAGTAAAAAATAAAAGTGGGCTTCCAGTCAACCTATGTAGTTAAAATAGTATGAATTACGAATAAACTTTAAATAATTTTCTTGTGCGATATATGGTGGAATTCGTAAACAGTATCGATGTAGCACTATCATCATACAAGGCCTCTTGAACATTTATTTATAAAACATTTTTTTATGTCTATTTCTTAATATGAACAACTAAAAGCACTTCGGAAATTAAACTATTACGACCACAATGGTCTGTTGCAGCTGTGTAGGTAATTCTAGACTAATATTCTACAAAGCTATTAATATAAATATTTTACAATACTACTTACATTAGCTACAAATTATTTCTATCAAGATAATAAACAGTTATTGTTGCATTACAAGATGCGAAATGGAAACCAATGAAAATTTTACTTTTAATTTTGAAACGATTGGCTCTCGTAATTTACGTATGTACTCGTAATTCCAACACTGGAATGATAAAAAACATTATACTGAGTATACCTTTTGGAATCAATTCTTATAAGAATTATAGTTAGTGCGTTCATGAATTGCAGATACTAGAGCTATACAAACAAATGCTTCTAGACCATATAACATGTGATGTTACAGTTAAATTTAATATTGGATTTCGAAATACAAAGCGCTCTCTGCTTTGGACGCCCAGTCCGCTGCTTCCGGCCGTCGCCGTCGCATAGAACGGAGCAGTAGTTATGTCGCATTGAGCTACATTAGATTCGCCTGTTACACCATACCATCCAAAACTACTGGAAAATACATATAAAGGTCACACACAAACTGCACTGAATTTCGCTCCAAACACATTCTTGAGCGTTACATTTCTTTACGACATTGCTCGTTATAACAACGTTGTTTGTTACAATTGTAATAAAAATTGGCGACAAATATGTATAAGCATATTCTCTCAATTGCACACAAATGTTAAGATTTGTTTACATGCAATTTAAATCTCTCGGCTCGTAATCCGCATCTTAGGAATAAAAACCTGCGTTTGGCATTTGTACGCAAGTAAATACATCGGTACATTTGAATAATACTGAATCAGTGTCTTAAGACCTTAATTATTATTTGTAGCCATGAATTATCTTAGAGATTTTTTATTCTTCTTTCGGAAAATACTGCTTGAAATAAGACAGTATTCTATAGATAAAATCTATAGATTTTAAGATTGGACAAATATGACAAATATTATATGATTGGCAATATTGGCATTGCTAGTTGTCAGAAAAGCTCCTAAATAAATTCCACAAACTATTGCTATGAACAGTCACTCCGATTGGTGTGCAAGCGTTAAACTTTCCCCTAGACGCTGTATTATGTTAACAGTTTTAAATAAATACAATCATTTCTACATGGCTGCATTATCTTAATAAATAAAATCAAGTAAATTATTAAGAGCTATTATTATTATGACATTAAATTTGTTACTTTTCCATTTTTCAAGTATTTTATGTGTAGCTGGTGCATTAATTACAGAATACTCATAAATGCACAATTTTAACAATGAGTGAGAGTCAGCAATTACGTTTTCTTTTAACAATGTTATGTGCTGTATTACACGTTGTAATGAGTTTAGCGAATGTACCTATCTGTAAAGATTAAACAAAAATGTTCACCCGTGCTTGAGGCATTGTAATAACCTCGAAAAAGGATATTAACGTTATAATTTAATTTAATTTGCAAATGAAACAAAAATATTATGTCATGATACGGCCGAAATTTTCGGTCGTAAAAATGTATAAAGTAAGCACTGGGAGTGTAATTAAAAAATGAAATTTGTAATATTAAGCTTACTTATATTTTAAGTCGGCTTCGCAGTCAGAATAAAGTGAGCCTGTTATATAAGAAAAATAGCACTCTATTTATATTTCAAAACAGTACTTATAGTAAGTGAACCTAGGTATTCCAATTTAATCCTAAGGCACTAACGCGTATGTGACTGATTGTAGGGCTGAACTTCAACTTATCTACGATAGGATGAAACTGTGCTAACATCAGGGAACCCGCATTGGCGTGTACTACTGTTAGTAAATGCAATGAAAAATTACATTTTCATATACCTACCTAGGTAACTAACTAAAATATTCGAAAACCGTATATAAACCATACCGGTTCTATTATTCTTATAGAACCGACATTCCCAATTCAGTTCAGTTTAATGGAAAAAAACGAAAGAATCGAAAAACCGCAAATTGTTCAAAAGAAAATTTTCACCAATGCCGATACACTCTTTTTTAGTTTTGCTCAAACTGGTTGCTTCAAAATTGGCCATAGTGAGAGCGTGTCTATCCTAAAATATTTCAAAGCCCGGACCACTGCAGTTTGCATCGGCTTTGAGTTATTGCAGTCTAGATGTGATATAAGTTGTTTCTATCAAAGGATTCTTTCTGTTTTTAGCCTATTAGTTTGTTTCTCGTCCAGTTGCTTTTCTTTTAAATATTAGATAGAATAATGTTGTGTAACATGCTACAATTGCAAATGAAATCTAGGGTTTATACAATTTAATGTCAGTAGTTGGATGCTACTTGTATCACACTATTTTGTGTCACCGTTATGAATGTACTGTGTATCTGTGTAAACGCGTGCGTGTGTATGTATGTGCCAGTGATTTATTCTTCCAATAAACGTTCAATGAAATCATTTATTATTATAAATTGTCTATAACCGTCATAGTATTAACGTGAAATGTGTATTTTTATTGAACGTCCATGTATGTTGACAGTTCCAGTATCATTTCTAAGTCCGTCACACACGCAGTCGCAACTATGCCATGCACGTGGGCTTAGTAGGGGCACCTGCGCAGCTCTTCGCTGTCGGCACTCTCGAGCCGCCACAGCCATTCCGGCTTTGTGGCCTCGCTCGAAATTCTTCCTTTATACACTAAAGCGAGCAATATTGTTAAAATGACAAAATCAATTTTCCCCTCGGAAAGGAGCTTCAATATCACATGCGAATTTTACGTGTGACCTTTCTATCGACCATGTTAGATTCAGCTAGTTAATACTGTCCCGCAAACTACGCATAACAATATGCATACATTGTTTTTGACGTTCATAATCAGTTTATCATGTCAAGTGTCCAAATTTTTCGACACGAACAATTTACTACATTGAAAAATTGGTTAAGCAAAAATATTAACAATTTATAAAAGTAAAAAAAATCCACTGTGACAAACCGTGTCTAAGTTATTTGCCTATCACTCGCAAACGCAGTATCGCCCTTCCGAAGGTTGACCAGACGAAAAGCGTCGTTGAGTATTGATGATCTCGTGTAGCATTCAAACTCATCACAATGCTCGTAAACTCATCACAATGGTGGTACTGAAATTATTAAAATTCTACAGATATCCAATCATTTAAATACAAATTTCACTTCTTTCATTAGGTCTTTGTTCTTATGTTCGTGTCGTTATTTTCGAATTAACTGTTAATTTTTAAGTATTTCTTTACTCGTTTGTTATTAATTTTTCTACATGAAATTACTGTGGACAGTTTTTTGTACTTAAGTGATCGTAAAAATTAAATAAAATAATTACCTATTATAATTGTATATTACAAATTGTTATACATGTTTAACGTTTAAATTTATATCTACCGAATTAAATTCAAGAAATGGCCATTAACGCGGCGGAGGGAAAAATACGCCGCAATTTGTTACCTAAAGAACACTAAATTAAGCATAATTTGAATAATTTTACGTGACGGTGAACACAAATAGCTGTAATTAAAGGTGTGTTTTGCGAACACCGCTAATACTGAAGCAACAAAGGACGGAGATAAACTCAATGGCAACATTAATGGATACAAAGAGGAACTTGGTGTTTCTCTTTCCTCCTCATGTCTCGTATTCTTAAGTTCCCGTGACTGTTTATCTTGTGACGTCGCATTGAAACTTCCGAACGGCGCATTCTGCGGCAGTTTTCTGGGACATGAATTACACGCGGCAAATGAGTTTGATGTAAATCGAACACAATTAAACCCATGCCAATCGTACGTTAATAAAGTTTCAATCGGATTAACGGAAACAACAAACGACAACATGACAACTGAATGAGATATTAACAATCGAATTGATAAATACAACAATTGAATTCCATTCAGAGCCCGCTTCGCTGTTAATTATTCAAACGTTTCGTAATTCACAATTTACATTTTGAAATGTTAATCATTCATTTTTTAGTGTCAGATTTTATGTGCAAAGAGAAAATGTCAATCGGATGACTGACGGGTTTTCCCTTTGGAATAGGATGACATTCGTTTTGCAAAGTTTTCAAATTAGATAATTCGCTTACTGGTTTTTTTGTTACACATTTTATAAATTTATCTACAGTGTCTAGACTAGACTGTCTCCTATAACTTATTCAATATATTTAATTTCACATTCTGTATCAAATTAAATTTAACAATACGCAATAACAAGGGAAACAACACAGTCACAAAGTTTTTACGGGTCAATGTAATAACATAATATGATGAACCAAAAATTTCTTTACGTTGTATAATTTGGCCATCACTCGGACGTTATGAGTGTAGCGGCGACCAAATCCAACGATTTGTCACTTAATAACAGGCGGTCCGTTTTATGAGTCGCTCCAACTGCGTAATAAATTCTCGTTTCACAAAAACCAACTAGGACTAGAAATTTATTGTTCGACTTAGCTTTATCAAACTTAACTTTATCAAATGTAGTCTACATTGACACACCAGTGTAACAACGTCGTAAACTTCGCCCATCATACAACAAGTCGGGACTTAATAGTTTTTAGTATTGTACCCCTAAATTTACGATGTCATCTTTCAGTAAAATAAATTATTACAATTAATTAAAACGTACAAAAACATCGTCCGTAATGTTTGAATAATAGTCACGAATGTTCTAACGATGAAATAAAATGTCAATGTGTGCATTTAATGCATCATTACAAACACATTTTACCAGAGACAGTAAGAACTATACCTACTAATAATGAGATTGTATATTACTCAATTTTCATCACATTTGACTTTTCTTTGCAAAAAGCCATGTAGATACCGGCGGGTAGATATGATTACTCATAGATATAGGTACACAGAAACTCATCCCAAGCAGAAAACCGATACCAGGCACTTTGTTATGCCTTGACAACAAAAATAACGGTTTTCCTTCCCATAGCAATCAATAAGGGAACGCCACATACGAAAATTCAATTGGGTGTGGACGTAATTCTAAGGAGTGGAATATTTTTAACGAATCCGGATCAAGGACCGGAACCAATGGAAAATTCGTATAAATATATTTCGGTGATAATTAGCGTACACGCATTAAGCTAATCGAGTGGTACTTGACAAGGGTCGGGTGAGGTCGTGGCGTGCGTTTCGGCAGCCGAGCGCCGGGAGGGCACAAGTTAGGCCATTATTCGGACAGACGCGCTCAGACGCCTGTTAGCCCTTTGACGTGGAAAGGCCCATTAGCATTGAACGGCTTGTTGATCTCCTCCGTTAATTACTGACCTTCGCCTCGACCGGCGCTTCGTTGCGTGGCGTAAATTCCATAAAAATTGCCTCCAATAAATTTTATTGCGTTCGGCACAAATAAGAATAGATTCGGCTCCAATAAAAAGCGAACAAACGATAAAACCGTGATTCAATATAAATTTTCAGACATGTTGAATTTAATCAGCGTCAACGGGGATCCCGAGGCGAAAGATATTCAAATGAAGAACGAGCCCCGTTCGCGACAAGGATGAGGCTCGAAATCAAGGCAGAGCGGAATCGCCGAATAAAACTGTTGATTACATACCGCGCAAAGTTACGCTCCGTCAATCGGAATTTGATTTACCCGTTCGTTCGAAAAACAAATATAATGGCTTTTAATTCATGAGCGAGTCTGTCGGACACTGATCACCCGATGCTACGTGGCAGTACGAAACTGGCAGTCGTTCAAATTCGTGATACGAGTTTTATTTGAACTCTTTATGGAAGCTCGTTCGAGCCGCGCCGACGGTATATAAGCTAATGGAGATATCTTATCTGTTATATCGAGAATATATCGTTTGACAGTTTTATTGGAATCGCATGCGATGTTCAGATAAAATGTTCGAGTCAAGGTGATGATAAGTTTAGCCCGCGGCGAGTGGGTGTCCCTTGCTCCATGACTCGGTCCCGAGACATCACTTATCATCCCTCTCTAACGAGGTTGTAACAATGTAATTATAATTATGACTTCATAAGTCTCTGCCATATTGAAGATAACCTTTAAAACCAATGCCATATCCGTCAATGTATACAACCTTTTAGTGCCCACTGTCATGTCCATGTCAAAAGGATAAGGAGGTACCATTGCAATTAAGCGACTAAGACGAATTTCGAAACTTATAATGCTGATAAGTCGATATTTTAAAATGCATAATACTCTTTGCTATTTTTTCATAATTTTTGTTATATACCTATACTATTTAATGTGTTAAAATACTTTACTTATCGACTATCGATATAGAAACATTCTATGTGCGTGAAAGAAATAACATTTAGTTTGACGAGAATTTCAATTAAACAATGCATTTATGATTATTACGATCTATGGGTGCTACTAGTTTTTATCTGGTTTCATAAACAATATTAAATCGCACCAAAACGGCCAATCTGCAAAGAGACTGGATCTAGTCGTAACCCAACATAATCCTAAGAGAACGCAACGCGGCGTACTGTAATCGCTACTAAGCAAAACTCGATTTCAAATTCCACTTGAATGCATCTTGTTCAAGGTGCACCTTCGTCAATGTACGCAAAATCGATTAGTATTTAAATGAAGTGAGCTGTATTTTTATTTTCTGTACGTCTGATAGAATGAAATCATCGAATCTTAAGTTCATTGGTAAGTCATTATTAATGTAGATAATTTAGATGTTCAAGAAATATGACGAATATTTAAAGGCGTCTTTGACTTTGACGTCTTAACAGTATAATAATTATATAAAATAAAATATTTTTTTATTTAGCTTAATGATAACACTAAATGTACAAAATAACATCATTATTGTCCAACGATAGCTGATAGGAATAATCGCTTTCAAGTTTTCTACATCCCACAAGAATGATGACCGTGTTAATTTCATTTAGTTAATTTTAATAATGCGTCAATCATGCGTCTGGTCGTTAACAGAGACTTTGCGTCAAACAGGAGTAAACATGTGACAGCTGATCGTCAACGTCAACATGGGGCCAATTACATCTGCTCCCGATTCCCTTTTTGTCTAAACAACTCATCTTTGCGCATTCTTTCGTCGTACTCATTTTCTCACTCATTTTTGCATGCAATCTGTTAGCGGTCGCTATTTAACTGCATTTAAAAGTGGATCACTCGAATGAGCTCAAGCCCGCGCCTCACGTTTCATTCAGAATGACACCGCTTGCGATATATCAGATAATAACCGCACCGCACACAGCCCTCGATGTCATTCATCGTACTAAATGAATGTGATGATATTTAATTGCACAGTTTACTGAACAAAGAAATTGAGAGATGAATGAATATTATGTGACTTCTGCTTTACATATGAGAAACGATTTTATTTCTGGTATCCACGAAATGTATATACGAGTACGTACACAGTGTGGGAACTATCAAATAGCAAAAATAAGAAGTGATCATGATAACTAATAAACAACTTAAGATCAGAACCAATGGTTAATTACAAACGTTATTTATTATTTATATCTAATTATACTATTTTCAGAATGTTTTAATACTTCCTGAAAATTTCTGATTGGGTTGATGTCATGTATGTAAACTACATTATAATCTTGTTTGCGGGGTAAAGTAAATATTAGTGTGTATGTGGGTAGGTTGTTCTGTATATGAAAATCACAATGGCTACCTAGTACATACATACATTGATTAAATGTAACTGCTTTTCTATTTCGTTTTAATGAACATATTACAAGGAACGTTCCTTTTACAATTTCATAACCACCTTCGGCTTTATGGTGTCAGTTTTCTATAATGTACACTACACTGTATTACAAATGACAAATACGAAACGGACCAGTGCGGTTTGAGGTCGGATGTCTGATGGCGTCGTTAGGATCCAGGGCTGCCAATCATCCCACAGAAATGTAAAAAAGACAAAAATATACGTCTTTCCTTTATTCACGGTTTACGAATATGTGAACTGTTCGAAACGTATCTTATCAGGAAATTTCGGAGTGTTTCTGTTATTTTTCGTCTAACTTAGATTTACGAACCTTTTGAATATAAAACATTGTTGTACTTTCCTTATGTAATTTATATGAATCTTTAATGTGAATGGTTGTGTGTTAATATAACAAGAGTTACGACAAAATGACTATACGACCTCGAATATCGACCAGGTTTTTTAAATTTGCATTTGAATTGCAGTTTACACAATACGTATTCTGAACTTTCGTTTTTTTATATCGAATAAAAATTAAGAAATACTCTTTTATAGGTATAAATAATATCAAAATTATTTTCTTTTATTTTAAACCACGGTATGCAAGTTTCAAACTCTCCAACCGCTCGGTTCAACGAACAAAAATTGACTTCAAAATACAAAGGCGTTCGAAAACCCGTTTGGAATTTTAAACAAAGAACAATCGAACACCACTTTGAATTGAATTCCAATTAGCCGTCACAATACCGCATTAACGAAATTGAAGAAATTTAAAAAGAAAAAAATCGTTAAAAATCACATTAATGTAAACAGTAATCGGTAATAATGACAATTTTGTTACTGCTAAAAATATAATAT
Organism: Myscelus amystis hages; assembly: GCA_018244895.1. Lineage (NCBI taxonomy): Eukaryota > Metazoa > Arthropoda > Insecta > Lepidoptera > Hesperiidae > Myscelus > Myscelus amystis. The sequence continues at coordinate 2,924 of DWQT01002579.1, read as the reverse complement.
TACTATAAATATTATGAAGACTTAATTGAATATACACTTAGTTTACTTTGGATCAATGTCAATAATGAAGATAAATTCATTTTGTTAAGTATCTAAATATCTAATGAAAACAGATCCATCAATCGAAAAAATATTTAATGATTAATCTTGGACATATCTGATTTAATCGTAATCATTAAAGCCATCCAGATTTTCCCAACAGATTCAAACTTTTAATTCTATGGTCGCCATCGTTGCATCAGTTCGAGACGGCTTGTTAAATTCATTTAATTAAATGCGTATCTACTAACATTTTGAGTCGCATTTAATTCCTTAAACATTTATTTATTAATTCATTCTTGAATACCAAGATAGGTACAACAACAGCTTAATGCTAAATAACATTCTCTACCAGTCATAACCCAACCAACATTGCTCAGAATAATAATATTTGTAATTTTCCAACCATATTTCTAATGCTTTGAATTTAAAATTTAAAAACTCACAAAAAATCATTTTATGACATTTTACGTGCAGCCCTGTCAAGCTGTGAGGTATGTAGGTGATAAATATTGATGACCTTATATTGGTGCTTAATTTGAGCCTCCCGGACGTCTTTTGCATACGGGAAGCAAGGTTAGAGCGCTACAAAGTAAAGCCTAGTACACACTAATCACAGAGTAATCTAGGAGTTAGTTACGTAATATCTACATATCTACATTCGATAATATCTACATAGGAATTGAAGTATACATTTAAAGATTGATATTAAAAACCATTGTTATCTTGCACAGCATATTTAAATTCAACAACAAGTATCGGTTAATATTATCAACTCAATCTTACATTAAGCTTCTGAAATACCTAAGCATGTTTACATTTACGCATACATACGAGTATGTATATGGTACTAGTGTATTTGTATGTATGACAAGGAGCATTTATTAACGACCCAGTCAGTTTGACCCTTTGTATGTAGTTTGACCCCTTATCTCCAGTTTGACCTTGCGTGCGCAGATAGCTACGAACCCCGTTTTAACTAAAAGTTTTGATCGCATAAATTGTAAGTATTTTCAACGAAATAAATTATAAATTGCTTCAGTGTTGAATAAAATCTCTTTTCTTATTGACCTCACAGCTATGAGTAGTACTTTTATGTAGCTGTGTCGTCGTAAAATTTATCCAATTATTATGATGGTTATTTCGCTTGAAACACCATATTATTGAAGTTACATAAACGTACTTCATAAAAACTTTTGTCAACTTGATGCTTTAATGAACCCCCAACTAACCTGTCTTCTACATGCATTATTATTAGGATGGTTTGCTCCAAAAACAAGAATTTCAATAACTTGAAAAAAATCGTATTTCCTTCACAAGACACATGCAAGAACATCCCTACCTATCGTACTGGGCACACAAAAGTTTCACTTATTGAATTGGCTCGGGCCCAGTAAATGAAAATAGGCGTAATATCCGATATACAGCGGACCGCAAAAAACGTAATAAAATACAAAGTAATTCCCCGTTTGTTTCACGGTCTCATCCTATGTTGTTCTTTTCATCCTACACCCAATGTTGGATAAAGACTATTGAACGCGGCTGAGGAAAAAACACTCAATAAGCAATTCATATTTCTCTTCATATTCATGAGGGTTCGTAGATAATGCTACAGGGTGTTAAGTCTGCCCCATTGTACCCACGAAGTAACGGATAAATAAAAACAGGATACTAATGCGGTGATGGCGCAGTGGTGTCGAAACAGCGTCCCATTCCCGGGCCTAGGTTCAAACCCTCGCAACGATCTCCGACTTTAAAGTGTGTGAAAGTGACTTTTTTATAAAACTATGTACTTCTTATAGAAGAAATCAAATGTCCATAATGTTCTCAAATGTACATGAATTTTCAGTGAAACAATTGTGAAGGTTGAAAACAAAATGTACTGTAATTGATTTCAAATTATATCATTCATTCCTTTACTTATTTGTTTATCGTATTTTTCATTTTTTTCTATATCTATCCAATACGCATACAAAAGTAATCAGCGTACACGAATTCGCACCGGGATGCATTTCACCGAAAACAAATACGAACGGCTAACAAATAAAACGAAGTGACCTCCTCCAACAAGGGGCTAAAACGAACCTGCTCCGAGGATATTGCCGAGAACAGAATTCGATTACAGTATACATAAGTGCGATTGACACTACATTGAGCCACTTCGGGATTGGCGATCTCGTACGATACAAAAATAGGATCGACAGCTAGTCGGCAACGTATGATAGTTTACGCAAAAAAAATGCTTTTACATTACATTATTTACGTTATTTCAGTTAGAGTATTTACATATTTTTGCTTTAGATTTTTTTCTCTCTCATATTTCAAAAATTGTCATATTTACAATTTAAATATAAAACATTTTGTTTACCGTCGGTCGACGGCATCAGCGGACGTTGAAGATAACGGTAGAAAATAAATATAAAGAGTAACCTGAGTAAACATTAAGCTGGCTAACAAGAAGCAGCACAGACTCGCGAAGAGTAATACCTTTTACTTGACTTGACAGGAGACATTGCATGCCCTGTTTAGTTGTACGGCAGAAGAATAAATGAAGCAGATTGCACCGGTTACGAGTATATAAAGATTGGCAAAGCTTTAATTGTATTAATTACCACTTAGATTTTGGGTACTTATTATTGTAATAGTATTAATGTAATAGTATTAATGTAACACAATAGTGTTACATTAAGAAATGGATTATTGTATTGTGCTAAATTAAGAACTATTGTTTAAGATCATTGTATTGTTGTATTAGAAAGACTACTGAAGAGGTATACTTTTTTTTTCACCCTTTTAATGGCCCACTGCTGGACCGGGTCTCCTCTCATAGTGAGAGGGGTTAGGCCATAGTCCACCACGCTGGCCAAATGCGGATTGGTAGACTT
>DWQT01002578.1:0-13885 GCA_018244895.1 Myscelus amystis hages | reverse complement strand
GTGAATTTTTTTTTAAAGTAACAGTAAAGTAGCAGCGGTTGCAGTCTAGAAACATCAGTCTGAAGTTAGTTGCTAATCAGTATGAATAAATAAGAAATATATTGGCGTCTATATTCATTCAATCGTATTTATGGCGGTGATAGATTTATTGATCATTTAACAGAAAGAATTATTTAAAATCATGTCAAGCTAACCTTTACCTACTCCTTTCAGATCTCGTGCCTAGTCTGTTAGCTTACAGCTGAAACTGATGTTAGGTATATCGATAGTAGTGTAGGTTCTGATATACAATTATGAATGGGATCTACTACAATGGTGTATTAATAATTTGGTCGACAAAATTTTCTCAACCACAATTTTTTTTCACTTAACGGCCGTTTAACAGTCTAAAGTAAAGACAGAGCTGCTGGCATTACAACATACATATAATGATGAATTTGGAAGGGAGTTTTCATTTTAGAATTAATTGAAATTTTGAAAAATTTAAAAACCTAATTACGATAATAATGTAAGATTCTTTGTGTTCAATTTTTGAGCTTTTTGGTGGGATGTAGGTTGCATTTAATGAGCATTTGAATTTGGAATGTTTATATAAATTATAAATACTTTGAGTAAGTACCTACCGAGGGTTTCTTAGTAAAAATTTCATTTCAAATTTTTCAAAGTCTCTGGGTAGGTATGGTTGATGATTTCATTGCAGACACTGTAATGGTAAGGTAGGGATTATGATGTGTCTATACCGATGTCTCCTTTGAACGTTTATTGATATTAATTTCTCATCTAACGGAATGTGGGCACCCACTTAGATGTTTGTATCGTTTCAATCAAAACTGTTCTCAATAATCTGTCTCGTACTCTGGAAGTCAAGAGAACTTTCTGCAATGTTACTACGTTAAATATGTTCCATTGTACGATCTCGCTTCCTTATTAGACGCCGGTAAGCAAAAAATTCATCACATAGGTACATCATAAGTATATCGCCCTCCGCCTCGCATAGTTATCACTCTCGACTTTGATGTTTTTCATAGAGATGCTTACCATTTAAAAAAAAAACCGTTTTGTCCAACGAAAAACAGACGCGAGCTTTTATCCTTTGACCGTGACTGCGTTATATTATGTTATCGGGATTGCATTCGCAGTTAGTCGCGTCATGCATGTGGAAAATATCATCGTGCGCGGGCGGAGGGTCCCTTTATCCGGCGCACTGCTTGCTCCACTGACCATAAAAAAAATGTATCTACATTTTTGTAATAAAATTACCTGTTTTAAAAGGACGTTACTACCGAGATTAAGGCGAAGAGCGATGTAGTTAGTTGTCGGCGGCCGATCAAAGGGCCCGCTCGTCCAATCGCGGCGCGCCGTCGGCCGCGACTCCTCCCGTTTTTAAGACCACGTGCGACGCGCGCACGCTTTTTGCGGATTTCTGACAGTTGCTCGTCGCCTGTCGGTGCGGGTGGTTGTGTTGTTCCCGCGAAATTCGGTTCCCGCGTTACCGCCACGTAGCTAGAGTCGTGTGCGACGTGTTTAAAACTTTTTAAATCGTGTGTTAGCATAGTTTAAACTTGTGTATCTGTTACTTAACTCTTATTTTAAACATTATCGTGTAGTAGTCGAACTTGTGACAGTGTCATTAGTGATAGTCAGTGCTAGTTTGCCGTGATCTATTGGATTGTCTTCGATAACTTGGATATAAACTTGCTTTTAGTCGACAGGTAGTAAAATATAAACTTTTCTAGAGTACGAATAAGAGTTTGGACTAATATTGGGTTCGTCGAAAGTTTTGACCAAGTTCACATCGCCGGCATCCATCAACGGTACGCAGGCATTGTTCCGGTGGACTTGTAGAGTCCTTGTTTCAAATATGTTTATTAGTGGCTCTATTGTTTTGGCTCATTTGTTGTTCCCCCATTGTTCCTATTAGTCCGCTCGTTGTTTGTGCGTTCAGTGTCGATTTATTGTTTCACATTTTAATGGCGCTTTTGTTTTTATTTTTATGCACTTAGCTTTATGTTCTTTCATAGTAACTGCAGGCACTTAATGTTGCACTTTAAAATCACTTTGTAAAAAAAACTGTCGCTTTTATTAGTTTTAGTACCGTACTATACGTTTATATAATGTATCGGTAAAGTTAGTACATACTATGTAGTAGTTTTTATAGTTGACTGTGACTTAGATAATTTTTATTAACGACATATTCTTACTAAGGTACCTACTTACTTAAATGCAATAGTGTACAAACAGTTCCATACAAGAATAAGTTACATTGGTATATTTAGATATATTGCCGTTGTCACTATATTTACTTTAACCCCATCAGGCTTACATGTTTTTTATGCGAAGGATAAAGTAAAAAAATATATTCAGGCTCATTATACATTATTTTAATGCTCTAATTACGTTTTGCTATATTTTTTTCTAACATTCGCAATATTTGGATATACTCTCTTCATAAATAGACATTTGTAAAGACAATTTGCAATCGGTTCGTTTAATATTCACCTATAAAAACCCTATAATTATTGATCCGAAACAAAAGACTTCAACGCGCACGCAAAACTCGTATCAAAACGAGATCAAAAGGAAAATAATGAAGAGAATTTGAAATGAAGAGAAAATTATATTAAGTTCTGCAATGCCTGGACATGAGGTTCAAAGAGAGTAATTGTTATTATTGGAATCACTTTAATCTACTTATTTACTTTCAAACTAAACAATTAATACATTAAAATACTATTGAAACAATAACCGTTGTAGATCGGTTGGTTTTGTGTACTAATCATTTCTATAGATACAATAGATTGTCCATATAGATTTTAAAAATATATTGTATGGAATTTTTAAGTTGTAATTAGTTTTCTTCAATTCTTCGTGGATTTGATAATAAGGTGATTAGAGTTTAAAGGTTTACTGATCAAACAATTAGTAAACTATTGTGCAAGCCCACGCCAATTAGTGTGTAAGGAGCAGGTTAAAATTTATAAAAATATGGTTTCTTAATATTCATGTTCTAAAGATTGAAGCTTTTAAATACATAAATATATTTAGAATATTAGTATAGTTCAAAACTTGCATCCGATGCAGACAATGAAATTCTGGTTTCTCGGCAGACGAAATAAGAACCTGTATTTTAGAAATTGAGCGTACCGGTCTTAGGTACATAATCGGGCCTATGTTTTATTAAAACCGGGTGTAAATTTCAAAAATCATTCACACAGCACTCCGCACCGCATAATCCCGACACATTAGCGTTCCGCCTTTGAATTAAGCGAAGTAGACGCTTTAAAGGCTGAATAAAATATGTCATTAGCTACATTATCGCATTACCTTTCGTCCTCTGTCCGTCGCGTATCATACAAAAAACCTCTCATGAAAGCGTAATGCTAAAAGCAACTGAAAGGGTGCGCAAGCGTCTTCTTTGATTCGCCGAGGGAAAGGATCGCTCTGCTAATTTCCAAACTCGGTTTCGCGCAGATAAGGCTAGAGACGGGCGAAAGGTGTCTTTGATGTAGCCGCCCGGCCCTCTGACTTCGGGGATGAGAGCTTTCAATGAAAGGATTTTTTTTCATCTCCTTTCCCTTTGTACTTAATTTAAATTTCGTTTATATCAATGCTGCGAGTTTCCTTTTTCGGGTGTGTTTTCTCTTTTACTTTGTCGCGTTTATCCTCCTCAATTTGTTATGTTCGAGTTCGCTTTGTAATTAAATTTAGTGTTCGTAATCTGTCCGTTTCTAATTTTTTTTCTCCTCACTCCCAAGGCGGACTACCGGTGTAATTGCAATTTATGAATTAGGTGTCCCTTTGATTTTATTTCTTACAAAGCGCTCGTATTATATTGGACTTGATTGTTTTTTTCTTTTGTAGCGTTCGCTTTGATGGTAACGCTGCTAGGCAGAGACGGCTTTATTTTATCTCTTAGAATATTTGGAAAAATCGTTCAACAAAATATAATTTTTTGTTCAATCTTTAATTTAGTTTTTTTTTTTATTTGGAAGCCCATGTCTAACTAATTATATGATTTTATAATAATCATAATATAGTTGTACCAGACCTTTAGATTTATGGTAGGTAGGTACCTATTATAAAAAAAAAGTTTGAGTTTTTCAAACTTTGAAGTAATATTATTGACTGTGGTAAATAATAAAGATTTCACGTCATCTCTTATATTTAATAATATCAAACGACATCATTTAGATGATTCAATAATAAATCAGTTCTAAAGTCTTAAGTAATGTATGACGTATTTAAAAAACGTGGCGTGATAATGTTAGAATGTTGTTAAATAAAATCTCTCTGTAGAATGACCTAATATCTATTTTGAAATGGGAAAGTTTATTATGCAAGTACCCTCGTTAGTTTTTCATCAGTCGTCGGGCTGCATCCACCGTCCTTTGTGGCAAAGTTTCGTCGTGTTAAGAGGCCGAGGCACGAAGTCGCCTCTAACTAAAGCACACGACCTATACCGCGAATTTCCACGACAAAGACATCACTCAAGACTCTTTGGAATTAAACATCAAAGTTTACCTAAAGTCTTTGATCTCGCACGAGTCATCGATATAGGCGAATTCGCTAACACGCAATATGGTACGGTTCGTCTGATGTTAATTGTGCACACTAGGTGACTTCAAAGAGAACTTTGTTTATATAAAATTTAATAATTAACGACTCGAGACCTTAAACTTCAATTCGAATTATCAAACGCAATATTAATTACTTGCGGACCAATTTAAAGGTCGCAGCTCTTAAAAACCGATTACAATTTGAATGTGAGTACGAGTCTCGGATGAATTTGATTGCGAACTCGTGCGGTTATCTGTTACTCGTATGAGTATTGTGAGAGGCGACGCAACACAAAGAGTTTGTCGCGAGGAGTGAGTGGAAACACGGAGCGCTTCCCGCGGCGGCGGCGGCGGCGGCGCTCACAAAGACGCCACTTTGTGGAGTCGTCTTTGACTTTGAGTCTGGGGTGTGTGTGACCTAACATTAATAACCTACTAATAGCTACTCTCGTCGCGGCTCACGTATGTCTAGTCTACCCTTACTGAATGCTAATATTCGTGTTACAATTTTATTCGAATTTGGCAATATCTGAAAGAAATTCATTGTCGCGTCTAATTTCTATTAAGCCCTCCAAGATAAAAGCGAAACATTGATTCAATTTTTTAACATAATTATATTAGTGACAGTTTAATTAGCGCGGCTTTCATCGTAGCCGCTTTGAGCTTGAACGTTTCAAATAGATTTCACAAGAAGCACTTTCAAAGAGAGCACCCCTAATAAGTACTGAAGAGTCCTCGCACGTGTTTATCAAAGACAGCCTTTCGTTACTCACCGTCTGAATGGCCTCAAAAGAAACTCGTGTAAAATGCTCCACAAAGTGCTGTATCAAAGGGAAAGGCGGGCGCAAATATCTGTTTCGTAAACTAGTAAAAACGAACCTCTCAAAGGTACTGCGTACTCGCGGCAAATTAGGCGGAGTTAAATACAAGCGCCGCTCTCACAAATGTATAACTTTGGAAGTGACTCGTCGCTCATTATTTATGTAAGTCGTCGTAATCGTCAAAAGGCTCCCTTGAGATTTATTTTTGACAATATCACCCGTTCGGTCCGAACGGAGGCGGCCGGGGCGCTCGCGCGCTCCTCGCATGTGTATCCATTTAATGCTCAATTCCCATATAATTTAACTTTGCGATCAAAGCGAAATTTTGCAAAGAGCTTCCCGGCGGCGGCGGGCCGGGAGGCGCGTGCGAGCGGGACGGCGACATCGCAGTTCCCGAGATCAAATGCTGGGCCAAATTAGTCACTCTCCGTCTCTCTATCTCAAAGCCGATCCGTAGCAAAGTTTGCGCGAAGATGACATCAAAAGGAAACCACACACCGGGGTGGCGCCGCCCGACGCCCCCGGCCCCATACTTAAATCCGCCGTGTCTCTCGCTGTCTTATTGACACGCGACTGACAACTCGCAAGTCGCCAACGTCGCCCGTTTCACAAGCTCGCCTCGCTTTGGCAGACTTATTTAGTTAATTAATACGGAATGTCCTATCAACTTCCAACTCCCGCAAGGCTGATACACACTCGCATGGCTCAACTATGAGGAAACTTTAATCGCGCGGCCCGACATGTGCGTCCCAAGATGTCGACGTCTTTAATTATGTACATTAATCGGCTTTACCGCAAACTTCACTGATTACACTGTGGAAATTAAAGAGTTATTGATAATAAAATAATCCTTTAATTTCCACTCAATGTTTTACACATGCCAGTGTGTCAACGATGACACGACCAAGACGAACGTGAACTGATATAAATGTACAAAATAACGTTTTACGTTTCGTACAGGAAACCGCTGGACTGTGTGCGAACAAGAGCCGACGACCGGACGAAATCATTCCATCTCAAAATTTAATTGAAGTTGGAAATAAAATTACAAATGCCTCGGTTAGGTTTCTCAAAGTTCTTGAAACCTTAGAAACGAGAAGTTTTAATATCGAAATTGCTTACAACACAGCTGGCGATTGTAATTCATATTTCCATGTTGGTCTGGGTAACGTTTTGGCACGGACTGAGGTACTCTTTTATTTTTAATTCGATCAATTAAATTCACTTTATACATGTTCTTAAAAAATAAGCTACGCAACAAAGTAAACTGCCTTATAACTGTTTTACGTCCTTATAAACTGTTGAATATTTTGTAATGTCTCATTTAAAATACCTACATAATTTTATTTATTCATTCTGTTGTAATGGATCCTTTCATCTGTTCTTCATTCTGTTGTAATGGACCTTTCTGTTATTCATTCTGTTGTAATGGATCTTACCTAACGAGTGACGTAATTAAATTTTGGATGCACATGTAACTGCAAAGCAAAAATTTATCCCCCGATTTTGCTGCTATCATTCGATTTTCAAATCGCGTCCCACCGTAGAAGCAAATTTTAGATTTGCTTCTCGACCGCATTCACGTCAAAAGGTTTCGGAATGTGGAATATGGTATGTTTGGCGTCGGGCTCGGTAACGCAGGGGCGGTATTATGCGCAGGAGTTTACGACACGGCCCGGGCTAGGATTCCCGGAACGGCTGCGACTTTCTACCTACGCCGCGTCCTTTTGTGACGTCACCGCGAACGCTCGCCCCGATGCTCCTAATTCGAAATGTCTTGTTTGCTTCACGTTATTCGATCCATTTCAATCCTGTTTAACGATCGATCTCTCCGTTGTCATACGTATGTTTAAAAATTGGTCTTTCTCTTTCATTTATAGCGATTCCTTGAAATTATGAATCGTTTAGTAGATCATCCAACAAGCTAGACCACCCGAGCAGTTCCTTCCAACAGTCCTAACGTACCATTTATCTATATCCTTGAGTGGTAATTAAGTTTTATTGCCCAAAATGCTATGTAGCGACAATGAAAACATTGTAAACCTAAATGAAGGGATTTACCTAAATGTGTCTCTTCTCAAATGCTATTTTTACCTTGAGCTAATGTTACCGGTTTCTCTTTCTTTATCAATCCATCGGTCGTGACCTGCGCTACAATACGTCCAGGTCTAACGTACGTTTGATATCATTCCGCGTCTGCGCCATCATTCAACTTTTTATCCGGTATCGCTCGTGTAATATGATTATAATTTCCTGGCATCTGCCGTGCCGTTTTGTTCCAACGAGGAATTTTCAACTTCGTGGCCGATGTCGTTAGGGTGGGTTATTAGTTGCACGGTGTGTTTATGAACGTCGGAATCGGCTTCCATTGAGCGCGGACCGGTTTCGGTGGTGGAATGCCGCAGCGCGAGCGGCTTTTTGCTTTGGATGCGCGCTGCCCACGCGGCCGGCGCTCGGCCCTCGGCCCGCCGGCGCCAGTGTCGCTCCTGCCTTCACGTTTGATGTCTGATAAAGGACACCTCGCAAATATTTGATTTAATTTTATATTTTGCCCGTGAACATTATGGTCCCTGTTATCGTGGAGTTATTTATGAAACGCCAGACACCCACGCTTACGATTTTGATTTTGTATTTCTTTTTTGATACCGTAAATGAATTAAATTGGAAATATCAGTACGCTTACAAACATTGACTGTATATAAAGATTAACGATTGCTATACAACTAATTATTGAATTTTAACAACTGAACTTTTTAAAGTGTAACTCGCTTTGATGTCTGTTGAAATATTGACATTCCCAAGTCTGTATGTTTATGTGGTTATTGACGTGTCTGATTATAATGGAACAAACATAACTCGACGCTAGCGGCGGCGCGCCGGCCGGGGCCGGGGCCGCGGTCGTCGCCGGATGGCAGTGCAAACACGCCGAGATCATCTGTTGCCATTAGCTGATTGTCTCCTATCCAATTGTGTGTATTGCCCGCTTCTGACGCGTTTCAGAAGAGTTGAGATTGAAGATTTTCTTTTCAAAAAACACTTACGTCACTAAAATAATGGTCGCAGTTGATTTTATCAATGCCAAATGTCCGCCGATTCGTACAGTCGACCACACAGTGCGCATCCAATGCAATCATTTACTAGTAAGTTTACTCGAGAGCACTTTGAATGGGTGTACACTTCTTATAATTTTTGGTAGCTGCTTGTAATGTTGTGAACATAAAGATGATATACCTAAGTATATTTTAAACCACACTTGATAATGTATTAAAATTGTTTATGTAATCTTAGCATATGCACTTTTTTTTAAATTGGACTTTCATAAGTATGTACGCAATGAAGGACTTTTTCTGTCAATTCGCCCGACTTTATATTATATGAATTTTATTAATAACGAAAATTAGCCATGTATTTTCACAAGCTTATTTTAAATTTTAATTATCTCTTTTTTTTCCCGGACTGGTCTATTAGCTATTCCTTTGAGAGCATTAGTACAAAGGCCGAAAGAATATAACTCAGACACTCTCTATCTGGTGATAGAAACTACGCTTCTACTTAATTATTCTCTCAAGCCACCGGAGCGCCGCGCCGCGCCGTCGTTCAGGTTACAACATGTAAGCGAGTCTGTAATTAGGAACGTTGATAAGCTTCATTGATGTCGATTATGTTTTTGTAGCGTCGGTTTTTTTATCCATCCCACCCCGTTAGTGACAACGACTATAGCACTAGCTAGGTTGACTACTGAGCCTTACATGATTGTGGGTTCGACTCCCGTCCGTCAAAAATGTCTGTTTGATGAGATGAGCGTGGGTATTGTATGTCGCGATGGTAACTTTTTTTTTGTTAAATGCCTTTACATAAGAAGTTTATCGGCTGTCTGGTTACCAATGTGCAAGCGAAATGATTTTATTCCGTTGGTACAATTTTGTTCCAAATTTGAAAATAACGCACTAGGTTTGTTTCATCGATTATGACTTTTCCACCGGCGGGCCCACTGGAAGATATTTCAGTATGGATTAAGTAGTGCCCTTGTACAACTGTTCAATGTCCATAATTGTTTGTCATTACTGTGTGTACATAATTTAAAAAAAGAAAAATAAAAAAATTATTTTGATATCAATGAAGTTGTATGTTTATTGAACTTTTGTTGAACCAGATGTACCTATATTAAATGACCTTAATACATGTTAAATGTCCGTAATGACTGTATTAAATGACCTTAATAATGTTTACTAATGTTACTTTGAATAGCATTTTCTACTGGTCGACTTTAGAGGCTTGTGCGGTGAAATTAACGTCAAAGGTTTAATTTTAAGTTAAGTAAGATTTATAACCCAGTTGATAAAGCATATATTACCTTGTTTCAGGATGTTATACTCCTCATACCCGGCACCGTTTAGCTGAGATTTGAAGGTGAGTGGTTTTCACAATTCCCTTTACAGTTGCTGCGCCCTTTGTCTGAGAAGATGCGCGCTTGCATCTCCCGGCCAGACTCGAAATATGCTCGTAAACCTACCGTTACAAGCGAAACTGGGTCGTAAAATTTTGCATCGCGTTGATTCTAAATTGTTTTATTCGTTACAAAGTATATATAAACATTCAATGAATGTCATTCGTTTTGTATTTATCGTTTATCGGCTTCGTACGCCCTTCAGGTTATATCTGACCGAGAGAAAAAAATATCCTAGCACTGTTTTAATGTAATAAGAATCAATATTAGCTTATGCTGTCGTCTATATAGATGGCAAGGGATGAATAGTCAATTGTTTCTCTTATCTACGTACATACATGCGATCACTAGTAGGACGGCACGCAGACTAATCATATCTATCTGCCACGGTCCTGTCAGATCCCTTTCGCCTCTTCTAATTTATTTCTAATACGTCATACGGTTCGTTCTTTAAACTTGCTCTCGATAATAAACCTGGCTTAATTAAATTTGTGTCTACGTCGTCTTTCCGAGCAACCCACTATTCGGTTAAAGAGCGATAATAAAAAGCTTCGAAAATGTGGTAAAAATTGCGGATTGAGCGTTACAAACAATTTGTGTTGACGTCGCGATTTGCTAACATTGCTTCGTTCCGTCGTCATTATTACCGCACGCTTCGACTCAATATCGGCTCGGTATTTATTTCTGCCAGCGCGCGATCCGGCCGCGTCGTCGCCACGATTACACGGATAACGTTACACCGGGCCAACTTTGCCGTTGACTGTTGTTCCGTTGGCGTCTCGATAACGACGTCAACTGAACGTTTATCCGGTTCGTGCGGCGCTGAATCGGCATCGCGGCCGGTCGAAATTGCCGCGTTGTTAGCTATTTGTGGCGGATCTGCGGTTTCGGTGGCCGGCACGGTATTTTTTCTTTTCACATCACGATTCCTTCGCGTTTCGCGTGCGGTTGCACTGACACGTGATACTTTGTTGTTGTTGTGGACGGTGTCCACGTGTACACCAGATACGACCGTCTCAGTATTTTAGACTAACGACCCTTCCTCGATAAATGTGCTATCTAACACTGAAATAATTTTTCAAATCGGACCTATATTTCCCGAGATTAGCGCGTTCAACAACCCAATCAAACAGTCAAACAAACTCTTCTCAACTTTATATATTAGTATAGAGTATAGATTACTGTATTCCCAGCTGTTGATTATTGATAATTTATTATGTACCATATTATATGTCCTTGGCATTGAAACTTTTTTGTCTACTATGTAATTGTAGCATTACTTTCACTCTCTTTTGTAGCAAAACACACGTCTCTTTGAAAGCCGCCCACCTCTTCTATAGTTTTTTATCAATAGCAGCTAACTACTGGCTTCTTGGTTGTATTATAAGTTGTAAGTCATCTTTGCACTCCTGCTTGTTGTCTATCTGTTTCTGTCTGTAAGGTTGTTCACGTTAAATAGCTGAATACATTTTCAAAATTTAATTTTGTTGTAACTTATTTTGTATCCCTGTAATCTCACCAGGTACAAGACTTTTGTGCGATTAGCGCATTAAATTTGTTTGTTATGTCTCAGTGTAGTAAATATATAAACGTATTACATCGTATGTATATATTTAATATATCAGCTGTCTAATTAGCTACAGGCTCTGTTTCATTTAGGATCAGCTGGTCATGTATTATAATGTTTAAATTATCTATCTGAAATCTATAACTAACTCGTACTGACATAATAAATGCGTCAAATCATGAAATTATTCTCCGTCGGTAATTTTTTATTTCGTCAACAGGCACTGGTAGTTGGCTACGAACGATATACGGTAGGTATTCGCTTTTAACACCAGCCACGTAGGTGCCTATGTTTTTGAATTCAATTCAGCTTTTATATAATTTAATTTCCCTCTAAACCCTCTGTAGCGAAAACCAAAACTACCGATCTCGTAATCCCATTACTTCTACGCGTTTACTCTCAAAAGAGGCAACAGTATAACGTTAAATCCCGCGTCGCGCGAGCGACAGAGAGGGACGGGGAAAGAGAGAGAAGGAAGGAGAGAAAAAAAAACGACTCGCGAATTTTTATATTAAACCAGCTCTCGTAGGCCGCATTCACCTGAGGAGGCTCTAGACGGTAAATTAAGTGACATTAGAGGCATTATGACGGTCGAGGGAGACGTGAAAGCGGAGTGCCGCCGTGAAGATCCCGCGGGCCGCGCGCCGTGCGCTAATATGGCGTTTCGCGTGAACGCATTACCGGCCACAGTCGCTTGCGAGACGCCGGCGGCCGGCGCGGGCGAGCGTTCGCGCGCGCGTTCAGCGTGCGCCGGCGTTCGGCAATCATCCCGCGGGACGCGCCCGCCGATTCAATATAACCGTTTGTTGTTTGTACTTGATTTTTAATCATTTCCTTTTTTATTGGTTAGAAAGTTGAGATGTTGATACTTTTTGACTATTCTATTCATAAAAAAATCCATTTACACTTTTATTATAAATTCGATGGAACACCTGTCTGTCTACCTTTATTATTATTAAAAGATTTTTGGCGTCTCTTAGGGTAAAGGAATAGAGGTAATTTTCTTCTTCCACCGTTTCTACTGATCCACTGCTGGATCGCCTTTCATATTGGTAATAGTCACACTTATTGTTGAAAATTGAAGAGTATAAATATCTGTGGTGTCCTTAAGCGATTTAATTTATAATTTATTATAATTTAATTTATAATTTATTTAAATTTATTTATTTATAATTTTAATTTATTTATTTATAAAATGAAAGAAAGAAAGAAAAAGGTTCATTCGTGATGATTTACAAACAGAACATACACAATAAAAATCATCACCAGATAAAAAAATATACGTCGTTTTCAAAATGAGATAATCTCGTCGCTATTTGAACCCAAAACAGCGCAATGAGAGATTGAATACTAAACCGCTACGCCGTCGGCGCTGCGATCTAATAGACGTTACCGTTAAAGTGGGACAGTCGTTGATGGATTACACGTTCAAGTGGTTTTCTCATTTTTATACAGATTGTTTCCGATGTAGAAAAAACTGCGGACTCTTACAATTTCCAATTGCGCCACATTAGCCAGCTGCGCTCTTTTGAGCGACGGCTCCTTATCTAATTCCCTTCTCATTCCTTCCAGATTAGCCGCCGGCTTCGTTTCGGATAGATCGCAATGGAATTTTATCAGTACATGGCAATTCCAATACCATTTTGTGCATTATGATTTTGATTGACGTTTTGGTGTTTTCTCATGATTGTCGCGTTTACTCGCGATGTTTTCCTTCACCGTTATAGCGGTTGATATTTCGTTACACAGTATAAAACAAAGTCGCATTCGCTTCCTGTCCCTATGTATGCGTAGATCTTTAAAACTCTTCTGCGTAGATCTTTAAAATTCTTTTTATAATAGATAGCGTGATTCAAGACGAACGTTTACATACTAGCTTTTGTCTGCGATTTCGCACGCATTGCAATTCAGTATTTCCTAATGTCAATAAGGAAGAATGTAGTACATATATGAATTAAGATATGTATTCCAAAGATAGTAGGACATTTTCCCGGTATGGTGGAAGGCGAACTGTTTTACTCTGAATTAAACGTGCGCGAAGCGAGTAAATTATAAAACGCATATACTCGTAACAAGTCAGAGGTGCGTGCCGGCAGCGAATCGAGACGCGCCGAAATGACACACCATTTCACAGGGGTATCACTGCTTGAAAGTTTTATATGACTCTGATAATTATACTCGTATATGGTCGGTTTCATCGCGGACGATTGCCCGACCGCCAACAATGGAAGGCGACATCCGTCCGAGTAATAACACGGCAGATTAAGCCATTGTGTCGCCGCACAGCCTCTTTACGTCAGATAATAGCTGCGGCGTCTTCATATTAGTGTACCTTGCGGAGTTTGCACATTGTACTACATACCGAATAGGTATTGTACGTGTTATACACTGCACGCGCGCGGGAAATTATCTCTACCACCCTAATGGTACGTTCAGACTACGACACAAATTCTGACATAAATGTCAGACATTAATGTCTGTGCTATTTACACTT
>DWQT01002577.1:0-13886 GCA_018244895.1 Myscelus amystis hages | reverse complement strand
AAATATAGTCGGTTTAGGTGTCATTTTTGCAATAAAACGATTTTCATTTTTTTTTTGAATTGTGGCCCTTTTGTATTCAAGGAGCGACATGTACTCTCACAGCATGAAAATCAAAGTATAGTAGCACAAAGCACTTAGTAAACGAATGATATTGAATGAAAGGACCGAATGAGATTGACATAAAGATGAGGGACGAGCCCTAAAATTACGTCCATCAGGCAGTTTTAAAAGTTAAATGCATTTTATAAGTTACAATTTAAATAACTTATTATTGATTAATAATACCTACTAATCTACTGCATCTGTCGCGCAAATATTAAAGCGTGTGACTTAATCGTTCAAAATGTTCGAATTTCAAATATTTTTCTTAACAAACATCTTCTTACCTTTAGACTATTCTAAGACATTCTACGCTGCGATCTAATTATTTAATGTCGTAACGAAAAAATATAATGATTATGAACTTGCTCATTCGCTTTGATAATACTTTCATAAGTTTTCAAAGTCAATATTTTTCAATAGCTACTGTAAATGTTAATCACACAGACAATCTATTTGATAGTAGTGCACCCATTACGTGATATTTACCTACTGATTTCTTAACACTGGCCATGATATACAGTAATCATATTGAAAAATAATATCTAGGAACAATATCTTTGTCTTTGTCTTTTAAAATGTAAACAAATTCGCGAACTTTTATATCAATGGCCTTTAATCCAAATATTCCTATTTCAAATGTTAATGATGCGAATGAAATTACCTACTATTTGGTAAGTGCGAGTAAATATAGGACATTAATCTCATCACTAGGAATTTCAAATTCGGGTCAAAATAATAAATATGGTGGAAACGTGAAAAGCTTTACCAGTCTTCTATCGTATGTTATCACAACCCCTAAAATGAGTATCGAATGATGCTATCATAACACACGACGAGAAATGTGGCTGTTCGATATTCAAGTTTTTTTTTTTAATTTATTTAATAGCCTTTGTCGCTGAGCGACCATACATTCAAGTTTTAAAACAAACGTGTGCGAATATGACGAATGTTTTAACGCAATACGTAATGCTATTTGTTCTGTAGCTGTGAAACCAATACAAATAGTGTTCTTATATGTTCATTAACCGAATTACCTAAAACTTTTAGCGCTGGTCAATATTTTTTCTTCTCACAACGACCCTTGACACGATTACTGGCCGGCTATAATAGCTGTACGAACGATGCACGCACACTTCGTTCTTAAGGCGTTTTCACTTAAGCCTTATTGAGCTAGTGCAGCGTTTCCCAAACTTTTCGTAGAGATTAAAAGAATAGGAAACCTTAGAGTCGACTGGCCTTGTGATTAAGTGGTTAGCAACCCTGACTGCGAAACCGGAGTTCGCGGCTTCGATTCCCAACCAAAACAAACATTTGTGCGATGGACGCATCTGTTGCTTCTGTATCTGAGTGTAATAAAAAAATATCTATGTTAATGAGCATTATATTGTATGCATATGAGGTGTTCGGTTGGCATAACACAGGTATTTAACTATTTTGATATCAGATAGCCGTGTGTACAAATGACCCCAAATACTAATCCGCATAATTGCGCCACCCTTCTCTTGTTAGGATGGCTTAACGTGTCCTCTAAAGTTCAAACTGTACCATAAGTTACCATGAATTATATTAGATATACTGTGTAGGTGTTATGTATACACGCGTGACTTGAGACTCCTCGGTGCGAGATTGCTTGCATAAATACACGTCCGTTGCAGCCTTTAGTATTGATTGTTGGTTCTCGTCTCTACGAACGCCATTTCACACCCGATCGCAAACACGCGCAAGGGTCAAATATAATGAATATGTATATTATAGTCAAACTGATACTCGACTACATAATTAAATAATCAGAAGCACTCATTCGACAATAGCACAAGTAACAATAATTAAACGTCTTTAGAACACCAAATAACTAGTTTCCTTTTCCCGCCTGAATCCGAACTGTCAGCCGGCGCCCGCGCTCTGTTCCCGCCAAAAGTTATGTCATTCGATCTGTGACGTCACTTCCTATGCCAATGCTCACATAGTCTTTGTACGACTACAATATTATAATAATGTAACAATCCTTTAGAATATTGTTAACATAGAGACATTACACCACGGGGGTAGCCGGGGCAGGGTTTTTGGGGGTTGAAACCCCTCCGAAAACTTAACATATTAACATCCATGAAATTAAAATAAGAAAATTAATTAAAATTAAAATTAAAATAAGTTAAAGCGTGCGGCATATCTCATTTATTATTATAACTATTATATTTAAATATGTGTTTTGGATTCAGCACTCCTTCCGTTGCTAATCAAGTTTAATTGATTTTTAATAGATGTTCTGACTATTTCCGCTGTAAATAATATTATATCTTAAAAAATATTATTAATATTTTTCTTATGAGGTTTTTTATGTACTTTTCGTAGTTTCACTTTATTTTTTCTATTATGTTTCAGTGTTCGCACCAAAGTCGGCGGAAACGACTAATATGGATATAGGTATCAGTGTAAAGGTATGTTGAATCAGTATGTGGTGTTTCGGATGTTTGATAACCGTAACACAATATTGACTCGCGCGAGCCTTCAGGCTGTGGTATTGAGCCCGCCGGTTGCTCGTGAGCCTTCGCAAAGGACTTTTCACACTCCGCTGCAAATAGACGCGGGGTTACGTGTAACTTAATAGTATTATCAACTATTACAACGATAAACAGGTTGATTGTGTTAATTTAGCTATAGCAGTAGTATAAATAAGATCTGCGCCGTATATTATTAAGTGATGATATACGCTACTTTGCTTTTCCACCCTTTAGTGGACTCTGACTTGTCTGAATTTTTGTTAAGTACACTTTTAAAACTTTTCTAGAACCACCGTTCTTCATAATCTTCTCCGAGCTGGGTGGATGGAGTCTGGCAAAGGAACATTCGCTGGGTGAAAGATTGTTTGTATACCAAACGGTATACGATTCTGTGCAAAAGTTTGATCCGTAATTTGAAATCAAAGTCTATTCCTGCCAAGTATCAAAACGCATTCGCAATAAGATGGCTCCTAAACACCTATATTTATGTCAACAAACTCCATATTTTATTGGGAACGTAATAAATAATGTCACGTGACACTGACGTTAGCGATGATCGATGACTCGATGCGATGATTTCCAAGCAACGCGCAACGGTCTGAAGTAGGCCACCGCAAGTACACAATTTGACGGAGTCTCAACGCTGATTATACACTGCACGCAAACAATCCGTAAGCACAGATGATTTATTCTTCAAATATATGCAAAACTCTTGCATTGAAAATAATTCCAACAGAACGTTTTCGAAACTAGAAACTTGGTTGTCTTAGTTTTTTTTTATAACTAAAGGCGTGGGGTTCTCAAACTTATTCAATATACTGCACACCTTAAGGATCAATTGTTTTCTAGTGTCCCCCAAAATTACTTTATTTTTAATTTACTTACTGTTCCATATCTCGCTTCTCCCTCTCTCTAAATCACTTCGTAGCCATCCGTTTGCCCTACCTGGACCGTCACCCCCCCTTGACAGCCTTCAGCGTCCATAAGAGGGCTTTACCGCCCAATTTGAGAAAGACAGGGCTACGATGTTATCTGTCTGATATTGTAACGAAAGGGTTAAAATTAACATCCGTACACAAGTATCAGAGATAATTTTGGTACTTGCATTCCCACACACGAAAACGGCTTGGAAGATTCCATCGCTTTCGAACTCGCCGTTGTATATTACGATTTCATCATATACTTCCAAAATTACATAAAGACCTCGCAGCATGAGTTACATTTAAAACATCCAAACAGAGTTGCAGCCCGCTCCAGTTACTGACTACGTGACAGTGCAACAATACACTATTTAACCTCTACCTGTCATTGACACTGAAATAGGGCTGGCACCTGAGCATTTTTTGATAGTAGTAGCTATGGCTTGTTTTTCAACCCTTTTAGTGGTCGAATTAGGGATTTAGGCCATAGTCCACCACGGTGCCCAAGTGCGGATTGCTAGAAGTCACACAGCTCAGAAAATTTTATACACTTTATAACATCTCCAAGGTGTGCCGGTTTCCTCGCGATGTTTTTATTAACCGATATAGCAAGGACATGTTTCAATTTTAGTTATAAAACGCACGTAACAAGGCGTGCGTGTCAGAATCGAACTTGATCCCCCGGAGTGAGAGGCTAAATTTTAAACCACTAGGCTATAGCTTGTGTAATGGATTCTAATACTTAGTAAATAACTTAACCATGAACATTTTTGTGGCCAGAAGAAATTTTAGTATCACTACTAGGGCGAATCATAAATATAATTTTTGTTATAAATATCACAACACATTAATACGGAAACCTTCAAATAGTTGATGACAGTAATCATTTAATTAAAGAACTGATTGACTGATATTGTGTTATCACAAAATATATTAATTTACTTAAGTATTTCAATATGCAAAACGTAAAATAAAATCTTGAGCTCCAGCCCTGTTAATAGTTGAGGTGTAGAAGGTCAACTTTTAACCGCACATTTTTATTTGTTGTCTCGGCGAGCGAGGCGATGTCACTTTATTGTTGAAACACTGGAATTTAACGGTTATGTTGACTTATTATTTTTCAATTTCGAACATGTTGACACAACGCACAATTACCGATAAAGTGGCTAGTTATGTAACGACGAGAAATTAATATTGAAAATGGATTTGCTTCGGGATAATTTTTGTAACGGTTATATAAAAGCTACGCAAGTTGTTGCTTTCGTAAATTTTGGTTCAAATGGTTACAAATTAATAACTAATGTACACCGGTACTATTTTTTGTAAATTATCTTTCAAATATAGACATTATAGTAATAATTAAGTATTAATGACGTTTGAACTATTATAATATAACGTTTTACTATTAATAGTTCATTAATTTTTGTACAGCGACGAGATCGTAGTAGCGATGTAAAACTTACAATGACGTTTACCAGCGCCATCTATCGAAGTAATGTTGAAACTCGAACAAGTATCTTTGCAGGAAATTAGTATTCACATTTAAATATGTATCTATGGTAATTTTATTCTCAGTAAAAAATAATTTAACCTAATAATAACAGATTTTTTTAACAACTGATTACATATAATGCAAGTCGATAAATATCAATATTCTGTATGTGTTTTTAGGTATTGTGTTACATAATTAAAATACGGCATTTTGATCAGAAAATATATTAATAAATCCATAAACGCAACACAGTACATTGGAATGAAATACCGTACCACTACTATGGTATTATATTTTTATAATGTAAAATCAGTGGTGTGTGGCACGATTTGAACCGAGCCCCGGAGTTGGGGGCTGAATTCAAAACCATTAAGCTAAGCTATGATCGATTATGATCTTTATTATTTATTGACATATTACACGGTAAAAATATAGTTCTATGACATTTAAAATACCTTTTAAGATGTTTAATTAATTTACAGTAATATTAATACTGGTTCTCAAAGATGCTAAGAGATAAAATCAGATGCACTTATTAATACATATCATATACAAACCATCCAGTGGCCGAAACAAATATGTTAAATATTATTTAATAAATAGATACTTAATCGCTAACTTATCCATTCACAATCGGAAACACCAAAGAATTGTGCTGCTCAAGAATCCTTCTTTAATTAGTTTAGTGTCATTAATTATAAATATATAATAGTAATACTAATACATTTTTGTTATAATTACTTAATTCATAAGGCTATCATCATATCAGGGATCTGTATTTCACAAAAAGTTTCAACGAACCCACAAGCTCCCGTTTTACTCAATCTAACCTCTTACTCAATCTAACCAAAACCAGTTGTGCTTGAAGAGAGTAATGAGTGTAGGAGTACTGAGCTTCTAAGATACACATACTTGACACTTGGTGCTTTCTTTGGGTACTAAATAATTGATGTAGTAGCTCTTTGACTGTCAGATAAAACATCCCAAAGTATGCATCATAAGACACAACATTGTGTTTACAAGTTTATAGGCTTTTAGTTTGGACAATATCATGCATTGTCTATAATTATCAATACAATCAATTTATCATGTAGTTTTACCAAGTACAGAACATTTTAGAATTAACTCTACTATTCCTGGTCTTCACTGGAGCTCTCAACGCTGCTCTCCTGGGATTCAGATTCATTGCTGGACGAGTCGGAGTTGTCCCCTCGAGCTGCCTTTTTAGCCATCATCTCTTTGAACTGTCTCACGGTGATTTTCCGAGGCATGATCTCTCTTAAAAAGTCTAGCGTGTCATCGTTTTGCACCACATCGGCGATGTGCTTGTATTCCAAAAAGTTGCTTTTGCTGTTCTTGAAGCCACGTTTCGCGAGATCTATGACAAACAGCTCCTGGAAATGTAATTGATGAAATTGAGAAATTATTTTGTCATTACAATTTTTTTCTATTCTTTTAATGGTTGCTTTGCTTACAGTAGATTAACTCTCATAACGACAATAAGAATGGATACGTGCAGATTGACAAACATACAAGGTTTCTTCAAGGTATTCACTGGCTGGTATAATAAGCGATATTTATTTTTAATTTATATTATTTGTAAAAGTTGAAGTTCATGCCAGGATGAAATCAGATTATCAGAGTGAAAGGTTGAAACAAATCACAAGGATAACATTGCTTTGCTGTAACTTGTCTTGTTATAAAAATAAATCACTAATACTTGAACACTTGCTTTATTGTATGAATAACTGAACCAAAGCTGATTACTACCAGTAACAAAGAAAACCACAGAAGATTCGATTCAAAATATATATAAACTTTAATAACATTAGTAAGAACATGTGTAGCGCACTCTCAAAATGAATATTCAGTTAAAAATCTCTTATGCGAATACGGTTCTGACCACTTTGGAAAGCTAAGAGCGTTATAAATGCAAAATTAGTCGCTTATATCAACATACGAAATCGTTTCGTTAATAAAAATTTAACATATAATTAATACTAAAACAAATTTTTGTTACTTACTGTTACTTTCGTTACTAAATATAAAGGTTCAGGACCTACAGCATCCACTTCTGGAGAACTTTTCATAATAGTTTTGACCCGTGATAAGGGTAAATGCAAATCTTTCTCAGATTTTTGTGTAGTCATTTCAGTTATTTGGAATTTTAGTAAGTTTAGTTTTCGCTCGCTTGTTTTTGAAAACCTTTCAATTTTTAACCATTGACAGCTGTCATAACGATAACAGATTAGATTTATTTATTTTCACGATGTAATAATAATATGTAGGTAGCTAGATTGTAGATCACATCTATTTTAATTATATGTTATAAAAATATCGGCAAAATAAAGACTTAGCCTAAAAATAAATAACTCGTAATTTAAATTATACTTTAGCGCGTTTCTCAAAAGTTATAGATTAAATCAGAGGACATTTTAAAATATCACACAGATCACACAAACGCTTATATTTCTGTACTGTATTCTATACATTTTAAATATATTAATACAATATCGTGCTTTTACAATTTGCAAAAAATAACTAGACCAGGGTTTATGAAATGTTGTGTTGTCACCAAAAACATTTAATTTTTTTTCCCTATTTGCTATCCTATGTGAATCTATTTACGCTATTTTGTACTAACAATGACAGTGCTGTCACTTTCCCACTCGCTGTTCTACCTATCAAGATTTCAACGATCAAATTTCAGATGAATGAACAGTCTAAATTATGAAATAGGATGAACCTAACGAATTATTTACAGAGATATTTCTAATAGTTCTGCTTCTGGTTACATTTTTATTAATTTATTTACTGAAGTTATTGTTACTTTACTTAAGTTTTATTATAAAATGATACTTAGTTTCTTGATGTTATAATCTTTAATGAGGAATGTTTACCCACAAATTAAATACCTCCATAGAATTTTTACAAAATAACGTAGCACAGGATCAGGATGAAAAGCGTAATCAAACTGTAGTACCTACAAAATAACGAGTAATTCAACGGCCATGATTCACAAGTTGCATTTACTGCTTACAACGTGATATTGTTACGAGTAACTGTAATCTGAGTCCGATTCAAAAGGCAATTGTGTGCGAGTAATGTGCAAACTAGTGCATTCTTGTGTGTTAGGTTTCTTATTAAGAATTCTTACTAAAACGTCTATATTCATTAAAGTATTTTATAAATACTTCGTGAATCAGAGAGATTAGTAAGCGTTATGGATACAAGGGGTAAAATAAATAATCAGTTTTGGTCTTAACGCTAGCTGTCTTTATTTTCCATTTCCTTATAGAAAATACTTTACGAAAAACCAGTACAGAGAGCCGCCCGCGTGGCCGGGCGCCCGCTCGGGGCGCCGCTGACTAGTGTCGCCCGGCGGCTCAGCAACGGCCAATACTTACGCGAAAACGATAAATAATACAAAAACAAAATACTGATAGCGCGAGATCGATAGCGCATTACAGGGACTTCTCGATTTTGATCAGCTCGGCGATGCCGTCGTACATCTCCTTGACGGCGTCGTACTCGGTGAGCCCCATGCGCCGCTTGTTGGAGATGTCGTACACGCCGCCCTCGGCCTCCGTGTGCTCGCCGCGCGTGCCGCGCACCTGCAGGTGGTACTTGGACGCCACCTCCTCCAGCTTCGCCTTGTCAGCCGCCAGCTTGGGCAGCTTGATGTGGACGGACGCGCGCACCGTGGTGCCCAGGTTGGTCGGGCAGAAGGTGAGGAAGCCAAGCCGGTCGTTGTGCGAGAACGGGATCCGCTTCTCGATGTCGTTGACGGCGGTCACGAGCCTCTTGTACACAGCCTTCAGGTCGCCGCCCATCTGCATCGAGATGAGCCGCAGGTGGTCCTCCTCGTTGCACCACACGAGGAACGTCTTGTTCTCGTTGTGGTAGATGCCACGGCCGGTCGGCCAGAAGCGGCATGCGTTGGCTGCCTGCAGGAAGCGGTCGCCCTCCTTGAACAGGAAGTGGTCGTCGATGAGCTGCTGCTGCGTCTGCTTGGACATGCCGGTGAGCGGGTAGAAGGTGCCCTTGAGCTCGCCCTCGAGGCCGGAGAGGGTGCCGGACACCTTTTCCTCCATCTCCTTGTACTGGGCCTCAGTGAGGCACGGGTTGAACGGGTAGCCCTCCATGGAGCGGCCGCAGCGCACGCGCGTGGAGACGACAAACTCGCTGGCGGGGTCCAGGTTACCCAGGGTCTCCACATCGCCCCAGTTCTTGGCCGGGTGCTTGTCGGTCTTCTTGAAACCATTGTGGTAGTCCTCGATGATGGGGTCGAACAGGTCGGCGAACACCGTGTAGGCCTCGGCGTCGGGCGCGTAGATGCCGACGCCGGAGTCCAAGTTTTCAACGCCTGAAAGGAAAAACGATCTTTATTTTATTGCGACGTTCACATTGACGACTTAGCTATCGATATTTGTATAAACGGCTTTGCGTATATATATTTGAATCTAGTTCGGTGAACGACACCGGGACTAAATTACGTTTTTTTTTAACAAATTAATATTACTATTAATAACGCAATAAGATAATATAACATTACGCTATATTACGCCAACGAACACGAAAATAATTTCGATATTGTTTGAATGTACGTCGATATCGTTAAAAAAATCAAAAGTACAAACTTTAAATGCACATTAAAAATATAATGCACTTAATGGAACAGAATTAGTCTATCTTTATCAGAAGTTATCTGCTTACATTATCATTGCTATCAAGCTTTTAGTTACTGCACCCAGTTAATGGACGAAAAATAATATGCGTTTGAATTTACAGTGAAACTATTCTTAGGTACTGAAAGGAAACAATTTACCTAAAGATTTAGGTTTATATTTGTGCAACTTTCATATTAGTGAAGAGAAAGTACTCACCAGACTGGATGCAGTCCAAAAGGGTGGATCCAAAGGAAGTCTTCTTGTTCTTAAGAGCATCGAAAACCTCCCTGGTTAGGTACTTCTTCAGCAGCGACTTGGAGTCGGAGCCCTGGAGCTTGCTGAAGCCAGCCTCCAATTTCTCAATAGTTGCGGCGTCCACCATTGCTGCGGCTTTTCTGTGGAAACAAAAACAACATGTCTCAACTTTATATTCCGCGTTACACAACTATATGTGTTTAAATAAAAGTCCTAACGCCTTCAACGCCGCACAAGTCGCCCTGGTACACATTTTCGTTGAGGAAAATGTAATTCAAAACGAAATTAAAACGATCCCTCACGACAACAAATGACGTTTGTATAACGTTTAAAAATAAATCACATATGCCGCGCCGCTTCGCGCCACTTGATTAATAGTTTTTTTTTAATAAAAAAAATTAGGGACGTACCCACTATCTCCGGTATTGAGCGGATTTGTAGTAAATCTAGCAAAACAAAAAAATCGTTAAAATTACAATAGCATATATTACCTTGTTGTTTTACATGTGATTCATTACCGTAGGTAAGTCATTGCTTAGCGACAAACAAATTATTCACACAAGGATATAACACAAACATAGATTTAAGGTACGTTTATTAAGAAATTTACGAACCGTCTGATGAGGTAATAGGCGAGTACAGCGCCGCCGCAAACCACAATTGGAATAGTGACTTTTATTTTATAATTCATGGTGATGGTTAGGTTATCTAACGCACTAGGGGGTATTAGCGTGTGGGTTTAGCGGCGGAATGCGAGTGAGGTGCGACGCGGACCGTCGGGGATGGAATTGTCGGAACACACCCAGAAACAACACACGATTTTATGGAATTACGTAATTTGAGCAGAGGTCGCCTTGGGCGCGCGCAAGTCGACGGATGTGTCAGCTCACTGCGCACCGTGCTAGGGCGCACCGCGCCGCCGTGCCTCGCGCCTCCCACTCGCTGCCCGTAGCCGACAGTTATCGCATGCTTCTTATTACCTAATTGCATTCATTTATGGCCGAATAGCAGACACTGGGCCTCTTCACTTGTCGAAGCCTCCTCCGATTACGGTATCGGCTTATCTTTCCTTGAAGCGTGTCGATTACGATTTCACAATAATCGTCTCGAATGTATAATACCGTGTATAATATCACCTATTGAAAATTACAAGAACATAATTTGAAACACTTATCCATTTCGATCACCATTTGCCCGATAATCGCAATTGAAACAAAAAACCTACACACCCACATAGTTTTTAATTTTACTACTGGAGGTAAAGTGTAACTTAATTTTTATAGATAAAATTTAACAATTTGTGTTTTATTATAACCTTCTACATGATCACACATTTGAAATTTTCATCAGCCACTGAAATTAACATGAATACGGATCTCTTTGTAATTTAACATATGCACTGCGCTTAGTTTTATTAGGATAAAAAGATTTAATATTAATTTCATATTTCAAGTACTTTCCAATTACCGCTTTGTTAAATATTATTTTAAATAGACGGTATACTTAAAACATTACATTTCGTCCAATACGATTCTGTACCATCGGTGTCTGGTAAAATACATGATGGCAAACGTAATGTAATGCGTCTAAATTGAAAATGTTACAGCAGAAAATACACTTTGACGTATGCTAACTGATGATTTGATTTATATCAAGCATATTCGACACCGTATTCGAATGCAAGTCGCCGGCAGACAAATGCCGGCCGGAGATACGCACCCGTCGCTCTCGTCCGCCGGTTTATTTTCCTTGTTCTCTTTCGTCGCACACCCACCCATGATCACTGATAATTATGATGACAACTAGCCGCTAAACATGCACTAAATCACAACAAAAAACTACAGCAAATGAATAAAATGACGGAGAATACTAAATGCAATGATGGAATGATGTTTTGTCCGAATGGATGTGTCCCGGGCGGGAGCGCGAGCCGGGAGGGCGCGGGGCGGCGATCGATGCGCGGCGACACGCACCACGCACGCGGCGCACGCTTCCCGCCCTTCCCGGCTCGCTTCGAAACTCCGAAGGGTACCTACCCCCTGCCGATTACCTTTACGCGCGATATTCGAATGCGGCGCCGCGTTCGCCCGCGCGAATTCATCTTATCGTGAACGGCACTCGAAGTTATCTCGACCGCATTAACAGCATCTCGAAACGGTTTAAACTATCGCGGGAATTATCGATATCGAAACTTTTGTTACAGAGCGACATGTCGGCGGCGTCGAGAGGCGGATTGGGACGGTGAAGTAGAATTGTAAGTGGCCACCGCTTACCTTGCACTAGAACAACCGTCAGAGTCGACTGCGAGGTGTAGAATGGTGTGAGCGGGAGCGCGCGGAGCGTATAGTCCGCGCCGCCCCGCGCCCGCACCGCAGCCCTGCCGCTGCCAACCTTGGCCTTGTCGTGATGCTCGGACGTTCGTTGCAGAGCTGGCGGGCTCCGAACGGTGGCCACTACCGTTACCGTTTTCATAGCGATAGCTTGAATTTTTTTTGCAGATAATGTCGCATTTCTAAGTAACTAAACAATTATAACGTTGTTAATTTACTATCTTATGCACATCTCTAAATTACAATTCAATATAATACATAGATCTCAGTTAAGCTCGCGTTCAAAAAAATAAAGAGTTTAATGTGCGTGCCAAGAAAGTTTAGTTAAGCTTTTCCGTAGAAAGTCGAAAGTGGAAGTAGGTATTACAATGTTGCTTGTCTTGACATTGCTCGATGTGTCCAATTCTACTAGTTACTAAAGTTTCATAATTATTTAATTTTCTAAAAAAATGTGATCTTTAATTATGCCCGATATGTCGAATTTTAGGATTTTTCGATTGCGAAGTCAAGGAAGTTTAAATCATTCTAAATATTCTTTAGACGAGATTTACGTGTATTATAAATATCACGATATTATGAAATAATAATATGAATAAGAAGTAGATTGCGATTAAAAACTTATAATTAAATACATCGGTAATGGTTGCACATATAAAAAATAATCGGTAAACACACGTAAATATAATTGCGTCACGCACGCACTATCCTGGCATTATCATAGTGAGCCGATGAATTTAAAATTAGAATAATGCCGGTTCGTACCTGGATGAGGTCCAACACGGCCGCTGTGGCCCAAAGTATGTACACCAATGTCAAGTTTATTATTCTTTACTTTCATTACATAACCTGTAACACACATCTGCATGCGTATAACATAAGATGCTTTTTTTCAGTTAATTCAGTCTCTCCATAATTTCCAAAACAATACTGGCGATGTAAGATAAGCCTAACGTATCTATAGCGTCAAAGAATTTGAATTAAGAATAAATCCTTCATGTCTAATTATTCATGAAGCTTGCTAATTGAAATTTCCGCTTCGAGCAAGAAAATGTACTTAAGTAATAAAACGTTGTCCTTGAAATTATGTACCGGTCTGGCGCTCCTGTGTCCTTGACCTATAGATTACATCGTGGTTCGACTTAACCGCTCGTCAAGGAAGCCATAAAAATTGTATACCCTCACTTCATGTTTCATTGCCGTAAACAATCCGTAGACTATAGAGAATAGATGCGATGATTTTTTTTGTTTTATATTTTATTTCAGGAGATTGTGTTTCTCTTATGCCAGTTTTTTTTACCCTATACATTTATCACCTATTTATGAGTATCATTAGTTTTAGGAATTGTTGTATCTCTTTGTGCTGTATTCACAAGCTTTTTTTATAAGCTATGTAGATATCATGAGAATATCCCATTCCAAGCTTTCAGATCGACGTTAATTACAGTTTCTAATGAAGTGCTGGATGCACTGCATTTGTAATAGTTGACCATTCGTTTTTACTACCTTCATATAATAATAATATTTCTACTTCATGTATGTTTTAAACTAAGTTTATAACAACGTATAGTACATATATAGATATGTTACATAACTGAGTCTATCACCTATAACCATAG
>DWQT01002576.1:0-13890 GCA_018244895.1 Myscelus amystis hages | reverse complement strand
AGGTGTGCCGGTTTCCTCGCGATGTTTTCCCTCACCGTTACAGCGAGTGATATTAAAATTTGATTCATAAAACGCACGGAACAAATCCGAGGTGTGCGCCAGGATCGAACCTAGAACCTCAGAGTGAGAGGCTAAATTTCAAACCACTAGGCCATCTGCTTCAATAGTAATAAGAAGTAGATGGTTTAATAATAAAAAGAAACAATTTATTTCTCATATTACTGCAAACCAATGCTTATTCCACGTAATTAAGTGCGTTAACATTACTGAGAGATCACACATAAATATTATACACAAGACAATGTACACTAGGCATTCTTTACTGGGTATTATACAAATTCTTATAAAAAAATATCCATTTTATAATCACATCACATTCCCCGTGCTAAGCGCAATGAATAATAGACAGTTCACTTAGTTCCAGGCGAGATTAGTATTGATAGGCGTTTAATCATAATACTGTTGACAATTCCACAAATTAGGCAATTAATTTAGCTGTCTTAGGCTATTCAGATACCTGATTAATACCTACATACTATATAATACAGAACAAACAAATGTACTCTTCTGATTGTTCTGTATGGGAATCGAACCCACGATCCCCGCGCTAACAAGCTGTCTCCACAAGAACAAAAGACTAGAATATTCAGTACTATATACATACATACCTTATCTATACTTAATAATATAAAGCAAAAGAGTTTGTTTGATTGCTTGATTATTTGATTGTTTGAACGCGCTAATCTCAGGAAATATTGGTTCGATTTGAAAAAGTCTTTCAGTGTTAGATAGCTCATCTATCGAGGAAGGCTATAGGCTATATAACATCACGCTAAGATGAATAGGAGAGGAGCGGCAATAAAAAATAGTGCGACAACGGCAAAATAATTTATATAGCAAAGCAACGTTTACCAGGTCAGCTAGTACTGAATAAAATAAGAGTTATTTTTTATCAACTATGTGTTTTTTTATTATTTCGTTGATTGGGAAGCAATTTTTTTTTTCTTTATTTCCCTTTCTTTTTAGTCACACGAGTAAGTTTTTTTTTAAAATTAAAAAACCAGAACGTTAAAATTGTTTGAGTGCGTTACGCATTCTTTTCTTCTATTTACAGTGACTAATGATTCAAATGTGGTTGACGGGTCGCGGTACATACGCACCCCAATTGCATGTATAAACAAATGACATAGCACTCCTGTATGTAATTGACCGATATATTGAATGCTTATACATTGGCTCGTAGCGCCAACGTGGTTGCAGGCCGCATATGAATGCAACGTTAAGGGTGATGGACTGTTGTCTAAATCCCTTAATGAGAGGCATCCGATCCAGCTTTTGACGTAGAGAATGGTCGAAAAAAGATAGAAAAGGATAAAGGATATAAAAGATAGAAAAGAAGAAAAATATACAAAAGATATAAAAGATTAAAGAAGATATAAAGAGAAAATATCTCACAGGCGCGGTTAGCGCTCCAATGAGTGGCAATACAACATTTACCAAACCCCCAC
Organism: Myscelus amystis hages; assembly: GCA_018244895.1. Taxonomy (NCBI): domain Eukaryota; kingdom Metazoa; phylum Arthropoda; class Insecta; order Lepidoptera; family Hesperiidae; genus Myscelus; species Myscelus amystis. The sequence goes on along the minus strand of DWQT01002576.1, from coordinate 12,382 downwards.
AAGACGAGATTAAACGAGTATTTATTAAACTGACTTTTCAAAAGTGAACTGCCTATAATAGCGGGAATGTTGAAGTAGCGATATTTGGAACTCGGTGCTTTCTGCCCGCCTCAATAGCTACCTAGCGTAATGGTATAGTAATAAAACACAGTAAGTGCAATAACGGCTAATATTAGAAGATATTTCAAATATGGAACAAATTGCACCTTTATTCTTATTATGTATCATACATATATTTCTATATTACCTCTGTTTGTGCACAAATTAGTCAAAATAATACCCGTTTACACTGGGAATTACTTGTGGCTTATCAAAGAAAGCATGAAAATATTTCATGTATTTCATCTTTAAAGTTAGCCTGCCCACAGCTGGGCAAAGGTCGCAATAAATATATCCTTGGCTTGCCAATTTCAGCATCTCAAATCAAACGTGAGAAGAGCGCCCTCTAGTGAAATAAAACTGCCAAAGACTATTGTAGACTTTAAATAGGTATGTGACAATTCTTGCTGCCTATGACGTTAATGCGTGTGCATGTTTTTATGCATTTCTCGCATTTTATGCTCGCCTGGTACTTCTATAATAATGATACACGGTAAATAATTGCAACTAAAGATACTGTTTCATCGTTAGCATGTTGCGATGGACGATGTGTTTTGGTTTTTTTTTTTATTTTTTTTTCAAATGACCATCGGTATGGGAAGATTCTTTCATGTAATTTGATTTTACAAATACTGTAATTTATCTGGAAACATATGAGCGCACTAATGAGTAAGACTGACACGCTTGCCGTGACGGAAAATGGCATGACGCTAAATTTGCCGTCACAACCTCTCACGTCAACTTTAAGTTTTTTTTTTATGTATATATATACTGCATATTTATTTATTGTTTTTCTTTTTATTATGAACTCTTTTAATAACAACTAATCAAATATTAAACATCTGAGACGTTGCGGGAATTATAGAATTATTTTAGGTACATTTTTTTAAATTTTGTAATTTTGATCAATGCCATTTGACTTTCAGTTTTAAATATGTGAAAATTTGAAATACTCTATTCATTTCCAATTTAATATAAAATACAAAAAGATCGTTTAGGATCGTTACTCGTTTTCAAGCTTGCAGTGGAACTGTCACTTTGTGGTTGAATTTATGTTATTGTAAACGTCATTAATGGCATTATTTATATAATATCTATACTTAAATGTGTAATACAAATGTATTATACGGATGTTCACACGGTGTAATTTACATTAGTACACTATTTACTCCAGCGTTTAGTTAATAGTCTTTTACTAAATTATACTATTAACACTGGTAATAGGTAGAATGAGTTTTAGGGTCAATTCACACTATCCGGACTTCAGTCGCTATCAACGTATGCATCATCGCAGTGCAACGACACTGTATATTTTTAAGAGTTGAAGCTCCTATCGATATTTTTTCTAAAACGTTTCATGATCTTTCTTGGACTTTAGTTAATATTTCAAATGTGACATTATAATAATAGCAAGTTTATAAGTGTTTATGTTTATGTTAAGACAATATTATAAGAAAGAAAATTATATTACATACCATAAATACGGAGTAGATTATAGTTATACATATAAACCGCAGCTGAAGTTTTGCTGCTCTGCAGCAACGATCCGTATCGGGGTAATGTCGTTTGTTCCAAAACAATAGCATGAATTGCAAAATTGTATACTGAACAGACATCTAGTGACATCTACCGTTAAAGAGAATAACTAGTGTATTAAATAATTTTAAAGTTTGCGTTATTTTAAAAAACAAGAGTTATACTACTGTACATACCCTCGCAATATACCTAATCTTATATTTTTAGACTGTTTATTGTATAATCATTTTCAATTTAATAACTACAAACAAACTATAAACAGTACATTTAATAGGCTAAAGTGCCATCTATTGGCAAATAGTAGAATCACTAACTGCAACGATGATGTTTTATATAATAATTTCTGTTCTGCTCAATAGATGGCAGAAACATCAATACTAGCTTATTAAGTACGTTTTAAAATCACTTTAACTTTGAAATGCTTAAATTGGAAGAAAAAACCTATTGGAAGAGCTTACGAGTGACATGAATAACAGCGCGAGGGGTTGTAGCGCGAAAGTAAATTAAGATAACAGTATTTACAAAAACAAATCTGCAACTTTATGGACGATATTATTACTTGTATTCCTTCTAACTAAGATAATCGACCAAGGCAAAGGTGGTTAAGAGATATTCTGCCTCATTATCATCATGTTCTCCAAGTATTCTGTCAGTTATTAAATTGGACAGATTGATTTCGTCCATAGTCTTGTCATCAATCACTCTGTTCTCTTCGTGGATATTAAAAAAAGATCTTCGAGTGTAGAAGCCGGCGTCTTGCAGTTTCCTTTTAGCGAGCTTCAAGAACGTGGGAGACTGTAGTGTTTCTCTTAGCCAGTACTTAATTTTATTCTTTTTATCTTCTACGCGAGCTTTAAATCTGTGAAATCGGAGAAATTAAAATTACAATGAGGTGGACATATACCAGTGTTTAGGTCCATACTTAGCGAAGATAAAGATAAAAAATGTTAAACGATGACGATAATAATGACATAGATAACAGAATAGGTAAAAGTCACTTATTGAATAACTATTTAACAATTACTTATTGAAATATTATAATACTTATATGCAGATATATTATATGCTCATATAAAACAAGCTTCCGACCTCCAGTTCGAAATCCGATAGGTAATCCAGGGTATCCAACAGCTTTATTAGGATACAAGTATTTACCTACCTTTCCAGCTCTAGCTCCCTCTGTCTAGCCTTGTGAATCTTTCCCTGCAGCTCCGGTACCGTGGACGCCTCGTTGTGCGTGATAGTGGTTTCCACCCACTCAGTCACCTCCGGCACTCGGCTGTACACTCCAGGGGAGCGAGGGTCGCCGCAGTGCTTGCCACCGAAGGACACCAAACCAATCAGCACCCCATCACGAACCGCGGGCCCTCCTGAATCATGCTGGAAAGGAATTCTCTTGTATTTACATATATACATAACCATCCAGGTCCCTAACGCGGTAGGCAGGGCGCACAAAGTGCCAAATATCTCTGTTCTAACAAACCTGTCGTGCTTCGTTCACATTCATCACTCTCTTACATACACGCCGGTTTCGGAGACTTGACTACACCGCCAGTAAGTGCCTGACTTATGTAATCTCCCTCTCTTCTTTATTTAACACTGTCTCCCTCATTTAACTTGCTCTCCTTCACCTCTTGTATTTAACTATGTTCGGTACCTATGATGTGATTTGAAATGTGTACTTAAGAGTTACGCTATTCCTCACATTGCAAGCGTCTTTGCCGCCGGTTGCGTAGCCAGCGCACAGCATCCTGGGGGTGATGTAGAAGCGGTACGCGTCCTGGCAGTCTATCTCGTTCATAATCGGGACGGGCACGAAGCGTATTCGGTCCGGAATGTTGCCGTAGCCCGTTACCTGGAGTAAAAATAGATTAGGCACATGATAACGTAAAACGTAACATCACGCCTGTAGTAGTGGGCAAAGGAGTGTATTACACCCCCACATTTCACCAGTTAGTTTAAGTCCCACAATGGAATAGGCGGTGAGCTTATCGCCATGTACCGGGCACACATCCAGACTCTGAGCACATGATAATGCTCATAAAACGCCATTTAGTCGTTTATTATTATCATCACGGCAGGTCTCTAATGGGGTTGGTGGGAATGAGAGAACGAGAAAGAGTTCTGCGCGAACTATCTTGTCCCCAAAAAACAGGATAAAGTTGGTTTTTTGTCTGGTACAGCTGACACTAAATCTAAGGCCGGTTGGGTAAAAGTAATGCCCAGCATCAAAGATCGAGGCTTACGATGAAATACCGTTTCGCCACTCACATCAGTACTGCCCCAGCCAGTGACGATCAAAAGGTCGCCAGGTTTGATGTAGTAGTTTTTCGTTGGCAAGTTGAGGACGGCTATATTTCGTCCTATCGGCATTGGTCGGTCCAGACGAAGAAGGGAGAAATCGTAGTCTGCGTGGCCGGGCGTGTATTCGGGTGGAAAAAATACCTGAGAAGAGAACATCATGCACTATCTTGAACTGAACGTCATCTTATGTTTTACACGTTAAGACTTTCTCAAGTAATAAATTAAAATATCATTAGTAAGGTATCCACAATTATTAGAAACGATTGTTAGGAGACCCCAGGAAACATTTTTAATGGACATATTTAACGAACAGCCTTTAATGGACAGTAGAATTCTGTCATACTGGAGAAAGAATAGGTCAAATTCGCCCTTTTCAGATCAGACATATTTATGTAAATAAACGTCTCTGTCTTTGTCTTTATAATTCCTTTGCTTATGGAGGAAAGATCAAACAAATAGCGGCAGATAAGAGTACTGGAATCATAAGTTTGAGAGCGCTTAATTAGAGTTGGCTTAAAGGGAGCGTTCTTGGAGCTAAAGCCTCTAGATTCTAGTACCTTATTAATTCGTGCCTGATATCCACCTCGGTTGTGAAACGAGCTGCCGGCTCTGATAATAAACGGAGACAGCTTTTTCTTATCGCCATCAAACGCCCTGAAAATCAACATGAGAATTACTGACAAAAATTCGTTGTTGGAGTTACCTACAATGAATATTTAGTTAAGTCTATTCAGCGTTGAGATGTAGATGTATAGTTATCAAATTATACAAAATATAAAACTTTATTCGGGTTACACTAAAATAGTAAGAATAAAATTACATTAAAATTTAAGTTATACAATAAATATAACTTACATATACAGCTAATATAATTAACTTAAAAGTATAAAAAACCACAAATAAAAACTAAAATTATATGTATAGTTATATCTTTTTATCAAAACCTCGTCACTGAAGAAGACAGATTGCATTTTTAATAACGCAGTTTTTAAGCATCGGTATGCTTAGAAGTCATTGATCCCAAAGTATTTCAAACTCATCAAGACACATTTTGGGTCGCTGTGCTTTCAACGTAATACAAGAATACTGAGTAAAAAAACTCCTGGTTTATGCGAATTGCTGCGTAAAGCATTTAAGTTTGAAAGACTCAATGCTAGTTCATGAGAATTGCTGCGTAAACCATTTAAGTTTGAAAGACTCAATGCTAGTTCATGAGAATTGCTGCGTAAACCATTTAAGATTGAAAGACTCAATGCTAGTTCATGAGAATTGCTGCGTAAACCATTTAAGTTTGAAAGACTCAATGCTGGTTCATGCCAATTGCTACGTAAGCCGTTGGAGATGCAAACACTCACGACTCCAAACAATGGCCGGCAGTTAGCACCCACTGCTCGTCGATGATGGAGCCGCCGCACCAATGCTTCCCATTCCGAGATATCGCCACCGTGTATGGATACATGCTGATGCTCGTCTCCATACCACCAACGATACGCCGAACCGCATAGCTCCGAAACACCATTGCTATCTGCTGGTCCGTAGCTGATTGCGGGAAACCTGTGGATGAGAAGGTCACAATATAATAATATCTTGTCACACACACAGGCACACACATGCACACAAACGATAAACTACATATTTTTTTCACCCTTTTAGTTGTCCGCTCATAGGGCGAAGGATTTAGGCCATAGTCCACCACGTCGCCAAGTGCGGGGTAGACTTCACACACGTCAGAAAAGATTATACACTTTATGACATCTCTAACGTGTACAGGTTTCCTCGCGATGTTTTAACTACATATATGTACATACGATGTACTTACTTGCATAGCTTTATTATACCCAGACACAGAGCAAACAAAATGTGCTATCAAAAATGTTTCGTACCGGACGAAATTCGAACCTACAACCTCCGCTTTAGCAGCCCGGCTCTCTAAACACTAGGCCTGGCCAGTCAGGGGAAGTATTGGTGATTTTGCTGGCTTTCATCTGATCTAAAATGGCGTTATATTCTTCTCGTATCAAACAAACCTGAGTAGTCTCTTACGTCGCTTGCAATTTTGAATCTCGTTGATTTGTTATCATTAATGAATTTGTATCTATCCTCCAGCAATTTCTTTATGCTCTCCTCATTGTCAGTGCGATCTTTGAAGTCGAAAGTTTCGTCTTCTTTCGAATTCTGTCGGTACGCTCTGAGCGATATTGCATCTCTCTTCTGAAAGTCTTCACGCGCCTTCAAATATTTGAAGCTCATTGCAATTGTGGTGTCTAATAACAGTATTGTTACACAGCGCACGAAATGATCCCCTCGAATTAAATTCATTTTGATCCTTTATATCGTGAATGTAAGCATTTTTATATCTTTGCTAGAGATCTGAGTTGTACCTATACCTACACTCGTTAGTTTCCAACAATAAAATGTTTTATAGTCATTTTACTGCGCGTACGTCGTTAAAATTGGATGGGATTTTGAAGTCTGCATTTTTTTATTTAGTTCGGTTGATCCGGGTAACCGGCTGTGATCCGGGTGTATTGCACGGATGAGGTCGAAGTTTACCAGGGAAGGGTCAAGCAAGACTTGTAGTGCCAGAGATTAATAACTTCTAAAAATCTTGTCGGGCGTGAAACAGTTGAATGCTTTTGTATGTAGCAATGAAAGCCTTGAATGACGCAGTGATATTGTAATGACATTTTCTTCAAAATACCATCCACGTAACTTATTTGTACTGGCATCCGATAAAAATCCTGCCAGACGGCTTTATACCCAAACTAACGGATTTTGAATATTTACGAATTGAGGTCATCTTCAAAGGACCGTATCACGTAGAGACCTTTTTTACGGTCTCCGCTATTTGTCCGAATACCCGCCGTTATTCGTCCCAAGGGCCGTAACTAATTTACCAGCCATTTACCAGTCAGACCGTACACCCAAAGGGCTTGGAAATCATAAACGATAGATCAAGCAACTTGATTCATTACGTTACTGATTGTTCTACTAATTTAGTGTTCAACAAACCGCAATAAACTTAACAAAAAAATCCAGCCAAAGACTAACTATTACATATCTTGAACGCATTTTTACAACGGTCATTTTATTCATTATATTGGCTGCATTGGATCAGTGACGTTGTCGTATTATTGGTGTCTGAACAATTCTTGTCACTTTTCTGCATTTTTATTTTGTTAGTTTTAACAAACATATTCTCGTATATCAACATGAAATGACAAGTTCTGCAGCGATCGTTTTGGCTTTATCATTGTTTATTAATGAAATTACATTGCTGTATAACTGTATGTACTAACTGACCTTCTTAACGGTCGTATTTCCGCAGTTCTTTCTTAAAACTAATATACATTTAGTGCTTATATACAACAACATATTTAGTGCTTATATACAACAATAATTTAGTGATTATTTACAACAATATTCAATCAACTGACACATCTCTTGTCACTTGCTTGTTTACCGATGTTTTCACAGAAAAAAGATTTAGATTCTAGTTTTTGCAGAAGATATAAATCTAACTAACTTATCTATTTAATGGACCGCGAGAAGGTTATCTCTGAGCGCAAACTTTTACACTTTCCAGCGAGCGGTCTCAAAGAGTCTCATTTCTCATCCAAACTGGTTTTTCTCCTGGGCGTCGCTTTGCTGTTGAATCAGATTAGTATATTCCCAACTTCCCTCAGGACAAAGTTGGCGTCAATATGCTTCATATTGGAGGTGTTGAGTTTAATCAAATTGTTTACCTTGCTTTTACAATCCCTTTAAAGTAGAATTGTGAAACTTTTAAACAGATGCTTTACTACAAATAGCTTTAGAAATTTAAGGGCGTTATATTTTGAAAATTTTAAATATCACTCGCTATACAACTGAAGGGAAACATCTTAAAGAAACCTGTGCACCATAGAGATTTTATAAAGTACTAGCTGACCCGGAAAACGTTGCTTTGCTATATAAATGATTTTTTATTGCTGCTCCTCTCCTATTCATCTTAGCGTGATGTTATATAGCCGATAGCCTTCCTCGATAAATGAGCTATGTAACACTGAAAGAATTTTTCATATTGGACCAATATTTAGTGAGATTAGCGCGTTAAAACAATCAAACAAACTCTTCTGCTTTATATTATTATTAGTATACAAGTATACATATAATATCACAATATGTTGTAGATGTGAAGACAATCGCATCTAACCAGCCTGGTAGGTATCTCACGATGTTTTCCTTCAGGGTTATATCAAGGGATTTAAATTTTAGTTACAAAACGCGTTACAATTCAGAACCGAAGTGTGCTCGATTTCGAACCCGTATCCGAGTGGGAGCCAAACCAGTGCGAAAACACACCACATTTCATTACTTATGTAACAATAATGAAATTCAACAGCATATATGTAAGCCAATTTAATATCCATGTTCCAGATTCCATTATCAATATTGTTCCTGGAATGTTCCCTCGTGTACATCTGGCGTCCGATCCACGATTACGCGCTCCTCCACGCCGATGAACTCCTGGTACTGCTATCCAGTGACGAGAGGTTAGAATGGCTGCTATGCCACTTGTGTTGCGGTAAGGATTGTTCAGACGAAGCGGCTCGGCTAATATTGAAGATAGTTAGTTTCTGTATATTACTATCTATATGCTGCATATTAAAATTTAAGTGAATTTTAATGTGTTTCTTTTTATATTTTTCTCAACCATTCGACTGGGCGTACCTACACCTTGAGTGTTAGATGGAAAATCGTGGGTTTTAGATGGATTAGCGCTGTTTGACGTATCATATAGTGTGTATTTATCTGTTTAGTTTGGGATTAGATTACTGTGTGAGGGAGACGGAAGATATTATTATTATTCTTGCGACATGCATGCATGGGAAGGTTAAGGATATGATCTACCACGCTGACCCACATATACAAAACCACATATATACGAGTACATAGCAGACGCGCTTTTAATAATAAGCGGAAAGTTTTTCATCGCCATTTCCTTAAAACACAAAGGGACATCATTTGAAAAGAATTCCTGAGATAAAATTACTTGATAACAACCAGCCCTTTTTAAGTTTGCTTCAATATAAAAAGATTATATGAAAATTCGCCAATTTCGAAATTAGACGACTGACATTTCTAAATTACGTTATCTTTACATAGTACCTATAGGTAAAACAAAGTCGCTTCCGCTTCCTGTCCCTATGTATACGTACATAGATCTTTAAAACTACGCAACGGATTTTGATGCGGTTTTTTTTAATAGATAGAGTGATTCAAGAGGAAGGTTTACATGTATAACAAGCTATTGTGTTCGGTTTCGCACGCGTTGCAATTCAGAATTTCTTAATGGCAATAAGCAAAAATGTAGTATATGAATTTCGATATTCTAAAGATAGCAGGAAATTTTCACGGAAAGAGGAATTGTTTTACTCTGAATTGAACGCGCGCGAGGCCGCGGGCAAAAGAAAGTAATCTATAAATCTATATGGTCGCGTCTATTCCCTTTGCTCTGAGGCTGAGAATCTTTAGGCACTTATTACCAAACTGTTTCTAATATGCAGCCGTCCCGTAATTCAACGTTATGGGCAACAAAACTGAACCGAATAATTCCCGAGCGTCCGTTAAACGTGAAGTAATAATTCAGACCGACTTTTATTATCCGGCAAACGCGTTCGCAAATGAAATGTCATGCAAATCTCGGGTGAGTCCGAATCTTAAATCACAATTCTCGATCTGGGGGCACGGTAGTGCGCCGCCAAGACGAGCCAAGCGAAGCGCAAGGGCACTACCTACTTTTTCTCGAACCGTTTCGTCGTATTTTTGAACCCTCGTAACTTCGGTTTGGATAATGAAAGAGAGTTAAAATGTTCAAGATATAAATACCATGAGTACAATAATTAAACATGCAAAGTTTGAATATCGTAGCTATAATACTTTAGATTGTATAGATGTCTAAAACTCATAATTTCGTCACTAACTCACTCACTCACTAACTCACTGATCATCAAAATTCTAAGGGTACTTCCTGAAGTCTTAGAAAGCTGAAATTTGATGTGTAGGCTAATATTAGTACAGAGACAAAAAAAAATAAAAAAAAAACCAACATAACCTAACCCATTCCCTTGGTATAGGGGGTGGAAGTTTATATGAGACTAGCACTATTTCTTGTGCTAGATATCTTAAAATTAGTAAAAATACTTCTTGTAATAAATAAAAAATACATGTGTCATAATTTTTCGAAATTCATCCCGTACCTCCTTAAAAAAGGAGGTGAAAGTTTGTGAAAAGTGACGACGGCCGTTGCTAAGTGGCGCTGACTGTATTTTTGGAAAGCATAATATATATGTAAATCCATTAAACAACTTACAAAAATAAATGAAATCCCACTAAAAACATTTTCATGTAAAAATGGTGCCAACACGAGTCTAAATTGCTTATCCTGTGAAAAAGCTGTCAGATATCGTATAAAGGCAACCTGCAAAGACTGCACGCTCTAAAACTACAAGCCCTAACTTCACAATCTCTACCCTACTCGTATAGTCAAGTCAATATCATGTTGACTAAAGTATAGAGTTTGTGAAGTTAGGGCTTGTAGGTTGAGAGCGTGTAGTCTTTGGAGCTTGGCCTTTATACGATATCTGATAACTTTTTCACAGAATAAGCAAACTAGACTCGTGTTGGCAGCATGTTCACATGAAAATGTTTTTGGTGGGATTTTATTATTTTTCAGATGGTATGCACATTAGATGTTGATTATATTTCTCGTTATTGATTATGTTATTGTACAGAAAATTGATTTGCAGCCATTAAAGCTTAATAGTTGCGAGATTTGAGCAGCACGGAAATCGTGGTTGGTAATATTCACGGTCTCCATACTACTCAGATTTCTCAACTATTACGAGCATACTCATACGCCAGCAGACATCATCGAGCTTCAGGAACATCGCTCCATGGCGCACGCGAGTCTTCGATTTTTACGACATACATCGACTTTAATAAGTTAACAGTGCTATTTATTCATTATTCATCAATTTTAATAATTTAATATGTATCTATTAACTGCTGCTACTTTCACACTTTGCACAAACCGTTTTAACATTATATTGACAGCATTATTGACGTTTATACCTTTGCTACTAATTTTAATTCCACTATGTATGTATGTAATTTGTTCTGTTGTAAATGTATAACATTGTTTTTTAATTATAATTGTTCTATGATATGTACGTAGTTAGCAGAATTATATATTTTATTAAAGCACACGGTGAAAGATTTGAAAAATCATTTCACTGACAAATTGATCTCAATGAGTGGTATTGAAAACAAGAATACAAATAAATTACTTGCTAAATAATTAGTATCAAAAGCTATTGTTTAAGGTACTAACGTATTACTGACAATAATTTTAAAAATTTATATCGTATTCTATTAACAAAAATTAGACTACGATTTTAAGAGGTAATGTAATGCTTTGATAAAAATATTGAACAAACTACGTTTAAAGTAGGTAAGCTCAATTCACTAGCAACATTTTTGTTTGCTATTTATAATCACTTATAACTATGTATAATTAGATTAGTATATCAATATGTAGTAAATTAGCAGTTTAAATTACTTTGAATAAGTTCTCGTTAATTTCTTTGTAGTTTATGACGATCAAATTTACTTTTGTTTATTTTTAGTTGCGGGATAAACATTGCTCGCGTCCGTTGGACATACCCGTTGCTACCCCACACGTGTCCCCTGGGTGGTGCTAAATGAGCAACAACACAGAAACTATAAATAGTTTCATATTGACATGGATAATACCTAATATAATGAAGTAGGTAGAAGTAGTCAACCACTCATGAAAAAATTAATGAAAAATTTGGTTGGTTTTTAATTTCATAACTAATTAGAATAATTATAAACTAAATAATATGTATTTTAAGCGTTGAATAACATTTATACTTACTATCGGTTAGTTAGTCTTTATCGGCCTTTATCGTGTTCATTATCCAATCCAGGTACGGGCTTATAGGAACTCCTATTCCGGCGTTATAATTTTTATGGCGTTGTGATCTACTACAACTGTCTATTCTTTCCATCATACTCATTATCGCTATAACCCCAGACGGGTGTAAGGCGGGTGAACCGGAGTCTCCTGGACATACGGATATCGCTTTGTAATTATTGGACGAGCACGACGGCGCGAAACATACGCAGTGACAGTGTCGTACTCGGTGGTCAACACATGTTATCACAATCGCCTCTAAAACCTGAGGGAACTCCAAGTATTTCAATTTCGAATCGGGGTTTTTTCCGTACCCAACTATCATAGCTTCTTGGCCGATGAGCGCGTTATAATCTATAGAGCTAAGCTTTCCGTATTTAGATATAATTATTGGCTGCGTTCGTACTAAACCAATGTCAGGGTCTAGCGAGTTTGGACGTGGGTGCGATACGGCAAACATAA
>DWQT01002575.1:0-13891 GCA_018244895.1 Myscelus amystis hages | reverse complement strand
CACATAAAAAATGCGCTTTGTTATAAGTAAATACGAAAATCTATAAAATCTTATAATATTTTTAATGGAAAGTGCTCAACGTACGAACCGCGCCGCCCGTTCGAGATGGTTAACCGATAAGAGCATCGCTAATTGATTAAAACGGTAGAGTTAAAGGCCAAATGGAAGTGCGCTTTTTGTTCCAGCGGTTTTATAAAAACCGTTATGCATAGCATGAAAACTAAATTAAATTAGCCTTGATTTTGGAATAAATTTCTAGCTGTGATGATGTAACATTGTGATTGTTATTAACGTCTGTGGTCGCAGATTTTCCAGGACATTTCTTAATATTTTCAATTTGGCCATAATTTTCTTCGCCAAAAAATTATAATATGGAATAATGGCTTTTAAGAAAGGATGAACCAGCTCACCTGTTCCCACTGACATCCAGAACATGTAGCGATTTGCAGTTACCCAGCTCATTGGGCAGTTTGGTCAGCTTGTTGTCTCGCAAACTCAGTACACCCAACAGCGTCATATTGCCTATATCCAGAGGTATATCAGCCAATGAATTCCTATCTACATTCAGTACGGTCAACTCGTTCAAATTCCCTATTGATTTAGGCAGCTCCATTAGGAAGTTTTCGGTCAGAATAAGCTCTTGAAGATTTATACACCTGAAACAACGAAACATATTTGATATTACGACAGAACATATCGATAGAATAATCATTCAAACATGATTATAAGGGTTTTCTACTCACCGGCCAACGTTTACATTTAAGGTGTGTAATCTATTTTGGTCCAACTTCAATATAGCTAGTTTGGATAGATCACCGATGCCGTTCGGAACGGTTTCCAACATATTTTGTGAAAGGTGCAAATCGGTAAGAGAACAAAGACCGCCGATCTCCTCTGGCAGCTTCTCCAATTTGTTCTCGCTGACGTCCAAACATACAAGTGCTTTTAAGTTACCGATCTCTGGTGGCAAATATTGCAATTTGTTGTGATCCAGCCATAACTCTTGTAAAGCTGGCAGCTCCCCAATAAATCCCGGCTGTAATTAATATTAAGAAGATTGTTATAAATAGTTTCGGTTCAGAAATCATGCTGCAGGTACTTTTAGGATTCATTTTACTTTTCGCATGGTACATAAAAAATATAATTACCAGTTCCTCGATGTCATTGTCGCCCAGGTCTAACCGCTCTAGTTTAGTGAGGTTCTTTAGCGACTCTGGTAGAGATTTCAGAAGATTTTCTCTCAACTCCAATGACTGGAGAGACACCAGACTGAAATAAAAGTAAACAGCCGATTAATTTAAAAAAAAACATATAAGTTTTTATCAAAAATACCTTGATATTAAAAGCAATTGACCTATTAATAATATTGCCGATTTCCACAGGTGCATTAATTAAAAAGAATTGCAGCAATATTTTCTCAGTAATAAAATCTTGATTCAAACTATGTGACAAAGAAACTTTGAGAATTTTTTTTGATACAATAGAGTAAGGTATAGAGTTAATTGAGTCAAGTAAAATACACAGTATCAATAAATTACAATCACAATAACATATTAGGAATCGTTCTATCTTGATATATTTTTAAAACATTAAACTCTAATTAGAAGCTCAACTGAAATAAGAAGGAAAATGATGTTTATTTTAGACTACCCTGTTCTGTCATTAATAGTTATACAAGGAACTATGATAACTGTTATTTATAAACTACATGATCAAAATTCTTGCATGTTTAATGACCCTTAATTACAAGTTTCCTTGTCGGCGTAGTAACTCCATTGCATTTTGCAATTATCCCTAGTTACATACAATACAGAATGATGAACGATTTTTTTGCTGTGAGAATATTGTCATTCAATGGCTTATTTATGGAGCTAAAAGAATATTTCAAGTATAGATTTCAATAACTCTAATACAAGATTCTACCTACATAACGTGTAGCTGTCATATTGATGTTATTTGGTCGAAGCTAGCATTTGGCTACAATCTCGCCTGATAAGTTATTACATAATCTTTATATTAATTAACGATAACTCTCAATTCTTACCGCTATCTACTTGTTCCGGTAAACTTGATGATAACGTACGTCCTAAAAATTTGCCGGCGAGACATTTCACGAGAAATGCCATTGTGAAACAAAAATATGGTATTGTTTACCGATAGCACGCAATAAGCATGTTTCACGTTGGAAGCCTTGAGCCGCATTCCTCACCAGATGTCAAAGTACTTAGCGTTACGCTCAATACCAAACGCGACCATCGCTTGATGATTCATCCAAGTGAAGTGATACATTCTTACTTAGTAAGTATCCCTGTGTTAGCGAAATTAATATGAGATATGCATTTCGTGTATTGCTTTACACTCGGGTGGTCTTCTAAATTTAGCGGAAACATAAATTTTTGCTACTATACGATTTATGATATACCGCAAAGCTCGTAAAGTATATTTAATAGAACAACAAAATTTAGGTTAGTGTGATATTAACGGCAAAAATATCATTGCAACATAAAGTCTGCGCTGTTTTTGTAACATCATGTAACGAGGCTTTGTTCGGGCGTTGCATCGTGTACACCGTTCTCTCATTCAAAAAAATTTCGTAAGCACAAAGCGTAGCTTTCCAACTCGACAGTAGATACACTAAAAAGGCGATCGTGGTTAAGAAAAACAAGAACAAAACTCAGGTAAACAAGAAAATATTGCAATAGCCGATGACGTCATCCCAGTTACGGCAACATCCCGGTATTAAAAACTACTGATAAGAATCCGAGATAATATGCGTCGTAGGCACGCCCTGTGTATTTATTACTTATCAAACCTACATGCCACGGAATTAGGTGATATTTAAAAAGTTTCAGTGATACAACTCGCCAAAGAGTTTACCTAGGTGGCAATTTATATACATCACTCATAAGGATATAATAAGATCTTTAAGCTTTTGATTAACACGCTACATACAAATTTTAGACAAAAATCAAGATATGAGCAAACACGCTTTACACGAATTGCCGCGGTTATGAATACTTGAAAGCGCCACTTGGAATGAAACTCAAAAGACCCATAGACTCAAAGGAAGGATGTTCAAAGGAAACGCAAAGCTTCGCACACAACGAAGTGTTTCTTCCTTTCACGGATACTAATACCCTTCATAACGTTAGCTGTGGAGTGGCGACTGTTCACGAGAGTCGTGCGATTTGTAATCAAGATACATTCATGACACGTAAAAGACGCAGGATGTTCCGACTGCTGGCAGGCTACAAAGTGGTAATTGAATTTTGGATTAGACGTTATCATGTCAATATCAGTTATTCCCATTCTCGAATCTGTGCAGCTTGATCAAAACGGCAAAACATATCATTATACGCTATTCCATTTGATATCAGATGATTACGTATGGACAGGTGATTAAAATGAAATGAATCAAGAGTTAATGACTATATAATTGATTTGTTAAAGTTTATATATATGAATTGTATTGTAGCCGTTGTAAGCGGTATTGGGTATTCTTACGGTATTAGTAGCTGTACACCTTGTTATATTTTGATGGCAGAAATAAACATCGCAATGATAATAGCCAAGTACTGCGCCGTTATACTACTAAAGGACAAGGAAAATAAGCATTAGTCACGCTGTGGTCATTCGACGGTAACGGGCAGAGAAGAGTACGTACGTGACGGATTACTTTACACGTCCATATTAATCCATCACAATATGGCCTCAGTGTCTTAGCGGTGTCATATATTTCTAAAGGAAATCGAAATAATATTTCAATCTCTTCGTGGACAGTGAAACGTATTTCGGATAATTCGTCACAAATCCCCTCTCGTATCTAGTCTGATTAGATAATAATCTTCTCAAGAGACAACGTAGCAAAAATTAGATATAAGGAACCCATGTTGTTTTTATTATTTAGATAGTTACAGTACTCTTTCCTAAATAGTCTTTAATATACAATACCGAGGTAGTTATATATATATAACTGTCAATATGCACCTACATCTGTTTAGAGACAGTTTACGAGTTTTCAATAACTTTCGCTCTCGTCTATTCGTAGTAGATATCGGAATAAAACCAAGTACGATCCAGCAAAAAGCACTGGATTTTCAAACAATAAACTTGTCATTGTTAGGTGTTTCAAAACAGTAGCTCGTATAAACCTACTACGAAACTAACTTAAAATCAATATCACGTTTAAAGGAATAGCAAAATAATTTTATTAAGGTTTTCTCTGTACCGAGACGTAATATTTTCAAAAACCTGTATGTTAATCTTGGACTAATTGTGTTCATGCCATGTTTTGTCTCAAATTGAATTAATTGACCTAGCGAATTTTATACATTCATAATTTGCCGTGAATGAAGCATTGGCGTGAAGAACTTAGTATAGAGATGTGTGATAAACATTTGGACGATCTATGGAACCGTTTTCTAAAGTGCGTAAATATCTCACCTGCCGAAATCGCTGGGCAGACTAGTGAGGGACATATCGTTGAGGCCGAGAACGGTGAGCGCGCGCAGTTGACTGAAGCCGGCTGGCAGCCGAGGTATGGGATTGCTGCTGAAATCCGCGATCTGCAACGCCCGCAGCTTCTTGATGTCTTCTGGGATGTCGGGAATGTCTGCAAAAAACAATTTGTCATGTATCTTTGTTTTCCGATCATATTTGGACAACTAAGGTAATTCACTAAAGACAAAGTTCAGAAAACAAAGACAACTGAATAATTCGGTCATTCGCATGTAGAATAACAGATTTTGATTTTTTTAATCAACATTAGCACAGGCATACAGAATTTCAATTCAGTCTATTTTATTTGCTTTGCGCACTGTTTTCATGTTTAGATTGGTTATTTGATTAAATTTATAATTCAGATATACATAATATGTAATACTGTTATTGTTACAAAGTATATGTAATTTGTTTTTATAATTATTATAATTTTACGTGGCACACATGGCACACGTGACACTAGATGACAGTCCTAATAGAAAGCGAAGCGTATTGTGTTAAATAATTAAAGGAATAAATTAGCTATAATTTATCTATTTAATTAGCAATAATTTAATTATTGCTCTAAGTATTTAAACACATACACTAGTCAAAAGATGACACAAAATAGATTAAAAAAAAACATTGTAGCGTAAGTAGAAGCAAAAAAGTGTTTTGGCAAATGGTGTAACCAGTTTCAGAGTAACACGATGTTAAAAACTATCTGCTCGCAAGGAATAGTATTATAAATATAGCACGACACAAAAGACATTGATGAGAGATTATTGACACATTTGCATTGAAGAATAATGTAATGACAGCAACCGTATTCTTAGAATTTTTCATAACAAATCATTATCGGATTTCAAACTTCTCCCTGACCATGATTTCGACTGATTCCTTAAAACTATTGTTAAAAAAGCGTATTTATTTTTCGCACACGTTTCCCGTTATTCCAGTGCCCTTTAAAACTCAACCGTAACATTCATTTAAAGTTTGGATATTAAATATATAGAGAAATAACTAAAATGCATATTACAGACAATCAACATCTATTTCATTCAAAAATATTTCTTCTGATAAGAGAAAAAAACGACAACACATAAGACGCACTTAAAATAAGATTTAAAGTATTATTTATTATATTTTTAAGTTTAGAATAGCTTAAAATGGTTACAAAGACCAATAACTAAAATATTGATAACAAACATTAGCATAAGCACGAACCCTGCATTAACGAGCGTTTTATAGTTTTGACAATTGGCTGCCCGCCATTGAAAATATATACCTAGTCAGTGGCAGTAGTTTAAATGTCCTAAATGCATGTTGTTTCATTCATGTGTAATTCACGTCGACGAACCGCATGCTGATGACGTTAGGCTTTGTATAGGTCTTTTTAAATTCCGATGCGCTCATTTCAATTCTGTTTCGCAGGACGCATGAACGCTTTTGGAGATTACTAAACAACCTAACACCCATATTTATATAATTATGTTTTATGTGTGGAAACAGGAACGAGGATTATTTACGATTCAGCATTACCTAAGTCACGATAACGGTTATAGGCACTATATTTACCAAATAGGTGTATGTCGAAAAAGTCACCGAACGACTTATATGGTTGAAGTACACAAACCTGTTTCCGTCGGGTTTTAAACCGTTGCACTAGTGGTTCAAACGTTTCGTAACATTAAAGATCACGTAGAGCCAAATAAGGTTTGTGCTGGCGACGAATCACGATTTCAGGCCACGACTTAATTCCAGGCAAGGACCAACAATGCATAGTGTACTGCGGTCGGCGAACAAGGGCCGTCGAAGGTCAATACTAGAATAATTAATTGGCACATGGACACATAAACACTGCGGTTCACAAAATAATTTACAAGACGCTAAGCAAAACATCGCATACGGTTTGAGAACAAGGCCGAGCCAGCCTAAACATTATTTAACACTATCTTCTCTGAAACGATATTTGGATCGAACTTAATCATCAATTGACTCTCTTGAATCATCTGGCTTCATTTGTGCCTACTTATAATTAAAAACATCCATAATAAGTACGTGTTTGGTATATAATAAAACCATCGCGTTAATAGTCGACCAGCAGCGCCTAAATGTGCACTACTTGATTAAAAATTTATTAAACATTTTATTGGCTTCAATTGAATACGCGTGAATGATAAAAACAAAACTATTAGGTACTTATCATACGAGTACACGGTCATTGAAGACAGATATTGACATTATGTATATTAAACAAACCGTATGTATCTAGCGCTGTGTTCTAACTGTAATACATATTATAATGTACCTACAATTTGCATGCAACAACTGATGTGCTCGATATGACATGGGCATGTGCCGATTACATATGTAGCATCAAGCCTAGTGGATATTGTTGCAGATATGTAGGTAAAATACTTTTCTGCTACCTTACATGTTAAGTATTATTGAATATAATACTCTCATAGTTACATTATTAGGTAAGTAAAATATTGCATTAAAAAAAAATATTTGAACTGGTTCAAATCTTCCATCTGTTTCACAGGTAAAATCGAAGTAAAGCAACCGATGTAAAAACATTTCTAAACTACGAGTAGTTTCCTATTTTCATGACGTTAACGGTAGCGCGCCCCGGTTTCCGCTTTGCAGGCGGGCATTCCAGCGGGCGTAGCATCAATTATTATTTATTATGATACAAGGGCCGTAACCTATGTGAAATTAAAAGCAGAACACTTTATACCTATGGGACAACATTTTAATTCCAATTATAAGTAGGTCACAAGCCGCCACACAATGACGTCTTCGCGATTATTTCTCGGAATCACGGGAAACCGACATGATGTTAAGTACGCTTATGAAGTCATTATCGATATAAATAAACTTACTGCTCAGTCGAAGAGCAAATTTGTTATGAAAACTTAAAAAGCCGTTCCCGGTTGGAAGATTTATTTTACCTGGTGAATGTTTAGAATAGCCCACGATCTGTGTTTATTTTCCTAAGTCATTTTTTTTAACGGAGCTGGGAGAAATGTTGGCGTTATACAACTTGCGAGTGAAGTTATTTCAGGAAAGCTATGCAAGCTACGGGGAATCTGTTTTTAAGTGTGCATAGATTGTTTATACGAGGGTTGAATGACTATTCGAGGCATACGAAACCTGCGGCTATGGAGCTTCCAGCGCGCTTTTGATGCGGCGCTCTAATATTTATTGCGGAGCCGGTGGTGAAAAATTATTTTGCAAATGTTATACGTATATGTGAACTTAACACCAATATTTCCCGCGTAACCTACTTCCCGCCGCTTTAAATATCCGTTATACAATTTATTATGCAGATATAGACAAAACACATTTATATAATCAACAACGAATAAAGCTTCTTCAACCGGAAAGAGGCTGGTTTTATGTTGGAATAGAAGTTACCACTGTAAGTTGAACCATAAACACAACAGTTTAGAGTTCAACATTATAGAACGACAATCCGCATAATGATTTAATAACGGTTGAACAAAATGTTCCTGAGGTCGTTGTTTGCAGCGATTTCAACGAAAACAAAACACCAACAAACAAAAAAAAGAGAATGCGAAATGAACAAGCCCCAGGTTCCATTGTTCATAGAAACGGTTTTGGATTAATACAATTTATCGAGGTGGTGTTGAAAAATGTAACTTAGAATCTCTTGTGCAGTAAAAAAAAATCCACATGTAAATTTTATTGCAAAAAACATATTATAATTTGTTGACAACAAGTAATGTTGAATATGTATCATACGTATTTAATTAGTATCGCACTTTAATTAATACACATATATTTTATCTATTATACTATCATGAATATAATATACAGACGAATTTCAAGGTAGAGGTTAAGTTTAAGTGCCGTAAAGATAGCCGTTATGTTAGTTACGAGTTCATCGTACTAGAATTCTGGACGACGGTTTGTTATTAACGTATTTTTTTACGTATTTTTTTTTATATTGTACCATTTTATAATTACTTCGAATACATCGGTGGTGTAAGATTAGCATTAATATTAAAAATACAAAGACGATGTGGCTACTATTTTAAAATTTCATTCAAGTTAACCAATATCCTAAAATACTGAATTTTTACATAATGTTCATTTGTGAATCCAATGCAAGTATTTGGACGCACCCGAGATTATTTCAATTCAAAACTCATCAGAATATCGAATGCCGTTCGACAAGATGATTGGCAATTCCGCGGTGTCTCAATATGGCCGGGGAGGTAATATCCGCTTCAGAATTTGTGGGGTTGTAAGTGGCAGCAAATGCGGAAACTCGAAGCAACTTACAGGATCCCATTTGTAGGAATGTTTACAATTTAACTGAACATAAATATGTAAATGAAGACAACAACATGTAGTGCAAGAATTTGACCCCAAATGGTTTTCTTTCTTTGTAATGGTTTTCACTAATGGTATTCTACAGCTCTACGCTACCCAATGTACCAACCCATCTTGGCACATACCATCGCCTTGAGCGTTTTGTATCACGGCTACCGTTAATACAAGTTCATATTCGCACTAGTTAAATTTCACATATTTAAAACTAGACCATTCAGACCATTCATAGCATGTTTCAATAATGAAACGAGCTGTAACCAGGAATTATCTATTAGTTGCGTTCAATGAAATTCTTGCAGATAAACCATTTTACCTATCAATTCCTTCTGTAAATATATCGCATTTCGCATACAAAAGATTAAATAAAAGCTTCTAAAAAACAAAACGAATTGGATGTTATTTATTCGCGATTGCCTTCGTGTGGCTTACCCTCTGTCCACTGGAATCCTATTAGAATGTTATTAAGTTGTCGGGAGTACAAAGCGACGGGCGAGTGGACGGTGCCGATCCACTGCTCACAGTAATAGCGGAATTCCCATCAGCGAGATGACTACATTGTACAGGTAGAAATGCAGTAGCAATTTTTTAAATAACTTTGTGGTCGATTTAACCCAGTAAGCAGCCCTACAACAAATTGTTGGGTTTCTCACCACAACTTGACTACAGACCGTTCCATAAATTGATAGATACTAATAATGTGGTTTAACTTGGCTGCGTCTTCGCACCGTTAATAACTGTATCATTACCAAGAGTCATTTAATTACTTTATTCTATCAATTAACGGCTCAATCAAATTTGAACATTTTTGTGCTACATCACGTATGTAACGAATAAGCATTTCATTTCGCCCTATGCGGCTGAAAAAAAATGTGAGTGCATTTTCAAATATATAAACGTTTTTATTCTAGCCTTAGACCTCTTCAAAAGACCTTCAATATTGAATTACACTTTTATTACGTTTATTTCGGTCATGACCATTCACCATCAACGTTGAATGCACTTCCGTTTATTATTTATGTAATAAAATACAGTAACTTCTCGTTGCTGTTACTGCTATGCTGTAACACGACGACATAGAACAGCAAAAAATTAGTTAGAGATCCTTTCCGGTTATTATTATTTATTATCTAACCGTTGTTAGATAATAACAAATAGAATTCGTTTAGAAAGTAAATAATATGAACTCTTAGACAAACAGTTCATTGTTAATAGCGAGCAAGGAAAAATATCGACGATCGTTTTCTGCATCGTTTACAGAGAGAGATATTGAACAGTAAGCTACAGACTATAAACCAGTCCATGAAGAAGAACGATATAAAATTTCATTGCACACCTAAACGGAGTATAACACTACGGGCATCATGCATCGATGAAACTCAGTGAGAGGGCGACGCTAGCACAAATTGTCAGGTCACGCTAGCATGCATAGTAAGTGCACTAAGCACTTTGAATAGCCCTCTTAAACGCTGTGTGAACATCATCAAGTTGGCAGATTCTGTCCTCGATACAATGCCGCTTAACTAGGGCTCCGAATCCTTTTAGTAACAATTTTACAAACGTACTGTCTCGCATAGAAAATTGAAAAAAAAATACCAATTTTTATTACCATTATAATTAGCTACTACTACTACTATTTTTAGTTTGTACTTTATTTAGTAGGTATTTCATTGAAAAAAAAACCCTTTTATGTTACAAATGTCTGGGACATATTAAATTTTATTTGAATACAATCTCTCTTCATCGGCAGACACGTTCCGAAATGTTCATTCCGATTTGTAGTAAAGGAAAACCCTCACAGCACAGCAATCATGATCTAGGAACATTTAATTTTTTCTCCCAAAACTCCACAACTGATAAAAATGTTTTTCAAACTTTGCTTTTTAGATCCATATCCGATAAACACGTCACCTACCATGTTTGTACAGTTGTTACAAAATGGGAAAATTGGCCGTCATAATATTTGCATAATAGCGCGAAAACAACTTGCCGCACCTTGTATTCAGTACACTTTGTAGTCTCTAAGGGATCTACATATAAAAGAAATTTCACCTACCTAATGATACGTTACAACAGTATGTCACTCAATAGATTGAAGTAAAATAAAATTATACAATATGTATTGTAACATAATATCAACTAGGCATAGTATGGACAATGCTGATCGTCTTAACTTTACAGATACTTATTAACTTTGCACATAATTTGCGAATAGTCCCAGTAATATCATAAGTAAGGTAATATAATATAATTTAATAATAAAATAAATAAATAAATACATTATATTTACGCGAAATAATTATATGACAAGAATATAGGGACGTAAAGAATATTATTGCATTAATAGACTAAACGAATAGAGAAAGCATTTAGGTAACGCTTAATGCGGGAACTTTGATATTAAGCATGGGTGTGGAGTATAGAGAAAGTACAGAGGTGTTGTGCAAACAGGTGCTATTGTTGTATGACGACCGTTACTTAAGTTGTTGTATACGTAACAATGCTCATATCATTGTCGTACGACAAATGTGCAATACTTTTGAAATATTTGCTCGATAGCACATTAACCACATAGGTAGTACCTATTATCGTGGTTAACGATAAGACTGAATAATCAATATTCTATAATATTCATTATTTAGTCCGTACCGACACCTAAGGCTTAAAATTAGTTAACTTGGAGGATGTGCCAAGTCAGTCGTAAGAAATAATATATTCTTATAAAACTCTATTATACCACACATTAACAGAAATACTGTAACTTTTCAAATATTATGAGAGCTCAATTAACCTTAACACGTCAAACCTATAATTGCTTTCTTAGTTTTACCACAACATATACAATAAGCAAAAGCACTTGTAGGTTTTACTAATAAATCTACACTTCTATACTAATAATATAAAGCTGAGGAGTTTGATTGTTTGGTAGTTTGATTATTTGAACGTGCTAATCTCAGGAAACATAGGTCCGATTTGAAAAATTCTTTCAGTGTTAGATAGCTTATTTATCGAGGAAGGCTATAGGCTACATAACATCACGCTAAGATGAATAGTAGAGGAGCAGCAATAAAACATACTGCGACAACGGCAATATGATTTATATGGCAAAACAACGTTCGCGGGAACAGCTAGTAAAGATATATTTATTTGTTTAAAAATAATCGTTGTTCAAAATCTGCGTTCTACAAAGAAAATGCTTCAAAATTAAAGATGTGTAGGTACTCGCCAAGCCGCTGGCATAAACAAAGTGCGATTGCTTACGCGCAATGCGTACCGCCGAAAGTTTAGTTTCGAAGCGGATTTGTTTACACGATCAACACGTAGGCATTTTAATTTGTTCACACTCAGTAACCCTATCTTGGTTTTGTAAGGATTAGTCACACCTGCGGGCGTTAATGTGCCGTGGATATTTACATAAAAATTTCTTTAAACGCGTTTTACGTGAAAATCTTTTGCGGATAGACAATTGTACAAATAATCAATAAATCATAATTTCAATAACAAACAGGCCTGTGGTACGTGTAATTTATATGCATACATAATTATAGCTATTTTATTAATTTAAAAGTAAGTATACTTAAAGTGTACTCGTTATTATTTAATTGTACATTTTTAAAGATTCTTACTAACGAAAAGATGAACAATAAGAAATAGTAATATAGAAATTTCTCGGTCGTAAATTTCATGGCGTAACCGGACCGGTTCGAAGAGTGACCTCACTGTCTGGTGATTCGACGGCCTATTAGGTTAACACGGGATGATTGGTAAAAATTGCTCAGCACTCAATTGTGTCGGCAAATCGCGACGTGCGTGTATCGGATATAATGGAGCTGGCATGCGGGAGATATTGATCAGTGACGTTACGATGATGACAACGGCGCGTTCGCATTCGGCACTCGGACGGGTTGGCGAGTTGGCGGCGGCGCGGCGCGGCGCGGCGTGGTGCGGTGCGGCGCGGCGTGGGAGCACCGAGGACAATAGCGGCAGGGTTCAACAGCCCAATAAGCCATAGGAACATGAAGCTAACGCATTCCACATGTAACATTTTTTAATGCACACCAACTATAGAATGCAAAACAAAATCTACTTCTTAATTGAATTTGCTTTGAACGTCAATTAAGTTACACAATATAAATTACGCAATGAACTAGTTATCTAATACCATAACCGCATTTCTACCCAATCATAGTTAAGTTAACGAGTGCCACCTTATCGAAATATCATTAACTGCTATTTCTAAATGCAACATGAACATTTGGTACTGTGTCAAAGATTCCATGGTATACACTATACACATAAGTATGATGGAAAGTAAAATACTTGTGAAATTTCAGCGTCATTTCCGGAGTAGCATTACAATGCCTAGTCAAGCAAGGTTTTATTAGTTATTAAAACGTTTATCATAAATAAAGGTACAATAATTCACTTTATATTTACATATGAAATGGATCATCATAGCTGGTGGAGTATGAGAAGCTGTAATTGTGCTTATGAAATTAATTAAAATAACAGCGAAAATAACATGTCACAAAATGGCGGAAATGAAACAAGCATTGTTCTATATATAGAAGAGGGCGGTTAACTGTGATTAATATGGGGTTTATACCTTTACAAGCTTCACGCCGCGACCGCTGCCGGGCAATCTAGTTCAACGGGCCGGGTCACCGGGGTCGCAAACAAAACTCTAGCCGTGAACTTTATTATAAACATCATTGAGCGTCAAACAAATATAATTTAAATCTACATTAATCCAATTCGAAAGATAAGGGGAGTTATTATTAATATATGAAAATGATAATCCCCGTACGATGCTATAGCTGCTTTATTGTCTATGCAAAATATGCTTTAATAATACCCGTGATTCATATATTTATTATCTCATCACCATCTACGCTTTTGGTTAACCGGAACCATGCGGGCCTATCGTATAATAAAATATATATATATATATATATTTTTTTTTTTTTGTTACGGGGGGGAAACCTTCAAAAGGTACCACAGTGCCTTGGGAGAGACACCTGGCAATGTGGGATTCCTACCGCACTAAAAC
>DWQT01002574.1:0-13892 GCA_018244895.1 Myscelus amystis hages | reverse complement strand
TGGTCAAAATAATTTCAAATTTCAGAACACAGTAGAGTAGATATATAAATTTTTGAAGAATTTTTGAAGATTGTCGACTTTGATGCCCCTTTCCTTTTGATGCTCGGTGCGACTGCACCGCTCGCACCCCCCATCTACGCCACTGGTGCATTGAGTCGCAGTCTTAAGCCCACCCTAACAAATTTGCATACCTATTATGTCCCTTTAAACGGTCATATGCGATGTATGTATAAACGTAGCACTGATACTAAGACTAATTTAAAAGTAATGAACTAATTATAATCCGAGCGGTTATTTCCTCCGCAGTGTAATTCGTTTCGTAACAAATAATAATGAGAATTTGGTCTAGTAGCAACTTTCCACAACAGTTTCCTGACTTCCTGGTGGTAGACATCCAATTAGTCATTGTATGTAATTGTATACTTGTAGAACATGCATTCGATATTTCTTGATAATACCTTGGTTTATCGATAATAATAATGATATCCCGGAAGGCCCTCGCATGGCCCGGCTAAGCAGTCTGTATTTGGTAACTAGATGGTAACAAAATCACTGTATAATATTTAAATTGATATTTTTATTACATCCTGTTAAGGACAAACACTCACTAACTTGTTCCTAGTAACACCTATTACTAACTCAATTCCCGTTAACAGTCCCATTCCTATAGCTTATGGTATAGCCTTATTAGAGGATGGTTGCAATTGCAAACAATATGCTCATTACACAAATGTTTGACCTGGATGGGAATCGAACTCACAACCTCCGGTTCATCCGTCAGAGGCCAGAGGCTTATGGAACGAGTTTCGTAAAAAACTGTTTTCGTGTCTTATTCCTGGTCTCACGCTTGCCTGGTCTGGCCTGGTCTGCACACTTTGAGGAAAATTGAGTTTATTTCCAAGAAACAAACATTTGCATATTTTTTTAACCAAATAACTTTACACATTATTGATATCGATTGTATTGAGATTATCCTCTTTTTGAGTTTCCTTAAGATATTCAAACATATAGTGCTTTTTTATTACAAAAAGGTCGATTTTAAGCTGCTGCTGTCTCACAATAATCACGATTTATCTATTAATATTTCACTCTAGTATAGACTTAGTATACGATTTAAGGCGGTGTACACATACAGCGAAGACACTCACTTTAAATTACGCAAGCTCGTTATGTAGATTCCCACTCGGATATGGTGACTGGTGAATGTCAAGAAACTGTTACAATAGGAATTTTTTTTTCTATACTCAAACTTATGCATTGTTTTATCAATGAAAGGCATTTCCATCAAAACGTTACGTTAAGTTCGTAGATGTGTAGGATAAGTGGATAATATTATAGTAATTAAATTTATTATTGATATCCGACGCCTAATTTTGAATAAAATGGGTCCATACTTAACATTTGAAATGTTGTTTTTTTTATTTGACGTATTACCATAGAGCATTTATAATAGACACTTATAGTGTCTATAATAAACTCTTGTTGTCTATGCTCGGATTTAATTTCTAGAAACATCTGCGTGAGCTTGTACATTCGTATGTACATAAATAGCGTGTCTGGCGTATTATATAACACGGTTATGTGGATTCCGACGTTCTCGTGTTATGTCAAATGGACCAGGTGAATGTCAGCTGTGGATAGTGTTAAATCACTTCTGTATTGTTACTTTTTGAGACATAACGATAAACATTACTTTGTAAGCTACAGTAATAATTATTTAACTTTTATTAACATTTTTTAAGCATTCGGCGGAATTTTACTGTTTTGTTTTAATAAGAATATTCAGTGGATTACAAATTACTTTTTCTATAACACCCTTTCGTCATTACCATACGCTGTTAATTATAATAGTGTATTACTGTATTCTCATCCAGCAGGTTGCGATCTTCGGATTTCCTCATCCAATCTTGCTATCTGGCAGGAGCGCACCGAACGACGACGTTAATTTTAAGAAGATATATTAAAACTCCTATTAACGTGCAGCAGCTAATGGATAATACTCCGGCAATCGCAATTGAATCATCCGCTTTTGTAATATTGTAAAATATGTGAAAGTACATCATCATTTAGATACAATTACAACACGCTATATACATACTCGCCGTTTCAACCCCGAGGCCGACTCTATATTGACCATTAACCTCTGTTGCTGTAAAGATTAGTTATTACTAAAGAGGATTATTTATACCTTTTAGACGGGTTCCTTTACAGAGTCATTAAAATTGTCTAAATAACACACAAAAGAATATAAATTATACGACATATAGCTAGTCGTCGTCAGGCATGATGAGGAATACATAAATAAATAAATACAGCAATGAACCTAGTGAAAGCAATTTTCGGCTCCAACTTCAGGGTTCAAATCCTGTCCAATCACTCAAAATAAGATTTTTCTTAGAGGTCCATTATTTTGTTTAGAAAAGAAATCCTCCGACCATGCAATCGATCCATTTAACAATGTAAAAAGCACAATTTATTTATTTTCTGACACCGCATTAAAATTGCAATAAAACAAGTAATCATTATGTCACAACCGATGAACAAAACAAAACCGAATACAAAATTCAATTTCTATTCTAGAAGCACTTGAAAATCAGAACAAGTGACGCATGACGGACAATAAAAAATATTTGGACATCAAATCATATCGAATTACGGCATTATCTTTACATAACACAAGGGCTGAGTCGGTCACTGTACTAACGCGTTGACGGAAACCAAAGTGTGTCAGTAGGCGATCGATCGCGTGCGCCCACGCAACCAGTGGGGGCACAAATCACCAAAACGAACATCCCACTCTCTATCCATACACCAGAAAGAGACAAAATCATAGCTAACACCCAACCTGTACACACCAATTACAATGTTAGATAACATTTGCGACCTTTGTAATATTTATCTTGCTTACTGTTGAGTGGAAATTAAGACAAAATTAATGCAATTATTTACTTGTTGACAGTTGCGTAATTAACAGATAAAGAATCTTGCTTATTAAATTGTTAAGACCCATCAAAGCGACCTAGATAAAAGAACAATTAAGTTTTAGGGTATAATTCATAGGTATATTTGGAAAAACAAAATTACTGTTTCCAACATGTAACACAGGATATCGGTCACTTGTTAACAAATAGGATGTTGGAATTTGTCGAAACGGAGCACGTATGTTTACACAAAACTATGTTAATTTCCGACTAATTCACAACGCCAATTTCTTAATAAATCGACCCAGATCGGTATTTTATTGTATCATATGCAACTAAAATAAATACGATATATTAAATTATTAAATGCTATAAATCGCAATTAAAAATAAATACTCATAATAAATTCTCAAACTTCTCCTAGCGTTGACGCAACCATTTTAACTTACCTTCGATTGTGGTTGGGGCTTGGATGTGTTAAGCATTTGAGTATTAGATAAATTTTCACATCGTTTTTGTAGCCCGTAGGCAGAATTCAGCCTTTTTTATATTCACACGTACGTATCATCAATCTGCACTAGGACACCACGATGGAATAGGCTTCAGACGTCTTTATGTAGAAAGCGTATTGGAAAGTTATAAGCAATGTCATAGCGCAATATCTATTACCGAATATTATACTGTTACAGAAATTACTTTTCGTTGACTTCAATATTAAATAATGAAAAGAAATTTAAGAAATGAAATCTTATTATATCAAAGGTCGTATATGATAAACTCGACGTGATTTGTGGTTTTACATTAATGCTAAACACATCTAGATTTTATTTTTAAATATTACAGGTATCTAAAGTAGACTTTTTATCACTGGATTAAGCATGTAGCAGTCCTATTACCGGAATACTAAAAAAATATAATCAAAATAAATATTATTTCTGTTAAATGATTAAAATTATTTGTCACCGCCATAAATACGATTGAATGATTAAAAACGAAAATAATTTTTTTATTTATTACTATTATATTATTATTTTTACTGATTAGCCACTAACTTCAGACAGATGTTTCGAGACTGCAACCGCTTCAACTTCATGGTGTAGCTTTCAAAATTTCACTCTTATCAATTTTTCATAACGCGCCTAAAGAAGTATAACTTCAAAAGTCTATTAGATAATAGTGTTTGCAAGCAAACATTACTATTTGATGTGCTTGTGCACATAACGGTCACCGTTTGTGAATTCTTAGCACGTAGTTACATATAATAAGCCTTCGTGTAACACATGTGCATCGGTGCAACTGTCTTTCAACCTTGAGTATACAGCTCAGCCACTCATACCCGTAACTTACTATTCATTTGGGGTCTCCATCAATCAAATGATTAAATCAGGACAGTGTATACATACAGTCAGCCTATTTATTACTATATTATATGCACCTATAATAGTGTACTGAATGGGTATATACTAGATATAAATATATAATATCGGAATACATATATTTCATATACATACAAATACACATTCGTTCTTACGAGTATGTAGGCATCTTAAGCGATTAGCCGTAACGATGTAAGCCATTGAATTGCAAGATATGGGTTTTTATTAAATTACGCGTAACAGCTATCCGAAATCACTGTATAAGATATAAGCTGCGGATCTAATATGTTGCCGGAATATGTTAGCAGTATAATCACAGAAGAAATTTGACAAATTTGTTCGTTCTAAAACAAACACGTCTAATATTCACAGCCTTTAAAACACTGTTTGCCGTCGCCGAATAATCTAGAACAAATCCCGTGGAGATCCGGGCAACTGGTACACCCTACGCCAACTGGGAAAATACCTAATGTGCGAATAATTATATCCAATATTTAGGTAGACAATTCGGTTCAGTACAAAGTCGAATAATTGAATGCATAGCGTGCTCCTATATTTTATTAATATTTGTATGTGATTCCAAGCTTACAGTCAGTGTTTTGAACCACGTTAAATTTCAAAACGAAAGTGTCAATCATATCGATGCATCAATTCGAAATGTCACAATTTATTAATAACTAAATCATGTAGGTAATGATGTTTCATAGACGATCTTGAATGCTTTCAAATAAAGACATGATTTTTATTAAAACAAAATCTTAAAAAGATAAAACATTTTATTACTTGTCTGCAAGAACAGAAGCTCAAAAAAAATTATGCTACTTATGTGAAAATGATAGACACTGGCGTTAATGTTAGCAATTTGGGTAAGTTTGCGAGCCATGCAATCGTTGGTGTCGGTGCGACGCACGCGGGATGTTGCGACAGGGTCGCTTGTTCGAATCCCGGTAATGACGCGATATTGTTTACATGAATAATTCACATCGGTATTATTGTATACAACAATCTTAAGAACATTAGGTATGGCGTAATAGACACTGTCGAAGCGCTCGTAACCCCGATGCGGTTGCAGATTACAAACGACCTGTAAAGGTAAGTAACACGTGGCATTATCGAGACTGATGGGTGTTCGTAGCAAATTTTCATAAGCGTTTCCGTGTATCGAAGTTGAGATGTCAGAATTGGACTACAGAAGGTTGTTTCAATACATGTCAATGGTGTGTTTAGCACAAAATATTTCAAACGACGTAGATTCGTAGCGATATTCGATATAGCGACCGGTTTGGAAGAAATAAAGAAACACGAATATTGTAGTGACATTTTATTAAAATCCATAAATCTTGGTAACTCGTTTGAAAAACGCAACATCACTGTTATAATTGAGGAAGATTTTGAAATGAACTTTTTTTATTATTGTTTATTAAGGCTTGCTTTCAACGACGGGCCCACCAAATGCTGGGGTACATTGTGGAGTAAAGGAAGGAAGTGTAGAGTTATCTCTATTCATTCACTCTCCTATTATGTTCATCCTCCCACTTTTACGTTCCTTACTCCGTTCAAATGTGTCGTTTCATGCTTTGCAGCCTACTAACTAGAACATTTAATAAAAATGTATAAAAATGTATTTAAGGGATCTTTTTTTATTTACCACTGCCACGTACACATAGCATAAAACCTGAGTTAGAAACGTTAGAAAAATACGTTAACCTGTTCCACCGCTGGTATTAAAATTGCGCATGCGCGGATATTGCCACACGGTTGCCGTTCGAATCCTGGTGGCGTACGATGTCGTATAAGCTAACAGATAGGTTTTACCCGCAAACTGTTATGAAACATCGTCTTAGTAAGAGTGGTTTTTATTTTAAGGAGGTTATATTGCCAAGTATTTATTACAATAATTCAAAACCTAATTCAAGCTTTAACAGTGAAGAGAAATATTACCTTAGAGTTTTGCAGAATATTTTCTTACTTCTTAAATATTACTTCTAAAATATACAAACCACCAAATAAGCCACAAATTGTGTCCAGTAACAATTTAGTTTTTAATTCAACGACCTTCAATAATAGTTATTATACCGTTCACTAAATGCCATTCTGATACAGATTTAGATTACTTGTAAAGTTGCGTGTAAGTTTGCTATTTTAGTTTCCCTTTTGTTAATGAAGTAGCCAAATGGCATGCATGAAAACCATACTTGCTTGCATGACCTTGCTCGGTGGCAGAAAATATAAATTTACTACACCTAAGTTAGTGCCACCGCAATTCCCAGTCCTTAAGAGTAGCAACACTTTTGTGACTAATTTCGAATAGCACAGATACTGACTAATATTAGTACCTATATCATATTTGCATTTTTACATGTCAATTGACATTCTGCCAGCCTTCAACTCATACTTAAGAAACCACTATGTATGTATAATTCTAATATAATTGAAAAACATATTTGGTTTATAATATAAAGGTCAGTGCTAATTGCACAATTAACTAACAATTTGAATTGTTATCGTTATCGTGCACGCAATAAATTGAATCAAAAAGAGATTAACATTTGATATAACATTAAACTCAACGGAACTGACACAGAATGCTCCACGAAAGACATAGCCCAAAACCTTAGTCGAATGAATACACAGAGAACGGAGGATTAGTAATAGGTTCTCGATTATACCCTAAAAAGCATTCAAGCAATAAAATATTTTTTTAGTCAAGAGATATCTGTCACTTAATTCGAATAGTAGATAAGTCTGACTTAATATACGGCTGAATAAAGCTAATTAATTTTTGCTTCTAGTGCATTATGTGTAATTCACACCTATAGTACCTATATTTATTAGTTTTGTGTCGCTATTTTTTGTACTAATGGACTTCCGACATGTACGTGTAACTCGGGGCTATCACACAGAGCAGGGTGATGCAATTTTATTGGCGTATAATCTCGTCCAAGTACTTCCCATTACCGAAGTGAGTGGTAATGGGCAGTTAGTAGCGAGTCAGTTGAGAAACCGTTAGGCAACCTTCACAAGGATGCAAATTCATATATTATATAACAGCATGAAATAAACAGAAAAAATACAGTTGGATTGGGTACCTCCTCTTTTTGAAGTCGGTAAAAATTAGAATTGATTAACACGTTATCAAACAATCTCGTTTACTATTTATCAGTATCCTTAAAGATTTATCTGAAAATCTTCGATCAGCAATATTTTCTGGGTAACGTTGATGTGCTAGTGACATACACTAGTATTAAGATTTATGTTACAACTAATGCTATCAGCTTCACGTTTAACTTTTACCTATTAAGCGGTATAACATTTTATACAAATTCACTACTAGCAATCAATTTGTTATGTATTTTGTATACATAAGGTTATATGAATTTCCTTGCACAGCCTTTGCATCATGACGTCAATTATATTGCCGCTAGAAACGCATCGATACCAGAGCATTAGAGGAGGCGTCATTGATATCCATACGGATATTTAATTAATTCTTAAATGTCCGTTGTTTAATGATTTTTTGCCTTCGGTGATTCCAAAAGTGCCGTTATTTGCAGCCGTTCCAAGGAGTGTTGGCCCAATTTTTCAAAAACGTCGATTGTTCTCTTTTCTGCATAATTAAACAAATCCCTTTCCAAATCGTAATCATTACCAAAATGAATTTGAAAACCAACTAAATTTCTCTCCCGGGCACAATTACTTAAGAAAGAAAAGACTAAAAAGTAACTTTTCTAAGCTCCTCAAAAGCAAATTAACTTACAAAGAGATATCTAATTTCTTTAATCGTTGAAGAAAAACATTAAATTGTCTGACCTAAGCCTACATTACGAAATCATCTTACGCAACTGAGTGCTCGGTTATTTTTGATTGATTGATAGACAAATTTTTTTTGCAGTAATTCGCAAGGTTTACTCGTGATTCCTTAATTTATTGTAGATGGTATTTCGTTATTTTTTAAAGTTACAGGCTTCATTAAAAATTTATCAATTATAATGCCATTGCATAATTTAAGACGAATCAGCAACTTACTTCAAAAAACTACTATTTACCCACGTTGGTTAACACACCTCATCATATTGAATGTCTTAGAGTTTATTCAGTGTTTCTTAGAAATCAAAACCGTTGATAATATTATTCAGGATCGGACTGCACTTAAATAAATTAAAAAAAAGTGTTTCGGCTTATTACACCATTTCATAGTAAATTACTGATTATCT
The DNA here is from genome assembly GCA_018244895.1 of Myscelus amystis hages. NCBI lineage: Eukaryota > Metazoa > Arthropoda > Insecta > Lepidoptera > Hesperiidae > Myscelus > Myscelus amystis. The sequence continues at coordinate 5,381 of DWQT01002574.1, read as the reverse complement.
TTCACCTACGTCATCTAAATACCCAGTCCAGGGGAGTGACTAAGAGAACCAGATAAGTATTAAAGCGGAATAACTATCATAATTAGATACCTCATTACTGCAATGGTTTCCTTGAATCATTCATATTTCTATCGCACTGTAAGGTTTTGGGAGTAGTGACTCTTTCAACGCGAATTGATCATTAGAATATCTTTGTGAAATGCATCGAGTAAACCATTTAAACTGCAATTTTTAGGCGCATTTCCGTGGCACGCTAACCTCCCCAGATTTTAGAACTCGGCTGAGCCTAGTTCGCCCACCATAATAGTCCATTGAAGGTATGGCATTATTGACAGTGATGCATTTATTTAAGAAATACCCACATTTTGTACGTTTTTTTCAGATTGGCACTTGTGAACTGCAATTCTTCAATCTGTGGGCTCCAGGCTTAACAAGTGCTGATGCAATCATTCGTCGTCATCAGAAGACACCACTTTATTTCACGAGCATGCTTTGGCGGTTTTATTTTTTTTCATGGCAACTATCTGAAAGCGAACAGGAAGAATTGAATAACGCAACAAGACCGATTAAATTGAAACCTACATAAGGAATTGTTATGTTAATAAATGACCAGTAAGCAATAAAACTGTTTTTATTGAATACAAAAGCAATGAAGCCGTTAAAAAAGCAATAAAGATCTCATCGCAACAGCTAACAAAGGTTTTTAATAGACAGTTAGGTTTCTCAGCTTGAGACAGTTTTTGCCCGTCTCAGACTTCACAATTGTAAGAAAGCCTTAGGCAATACTTAGCAGGAGTTTCGTTTGTTATTTAATTTTGACTTCACAATTAGAGTTATTTCTTATTTTATAGCTATCTTCTTACTCTATATAAATATATAGAGTAAGCGGACTAAATAGTCCGCTTAATCTAGTACGCTTTATAATAATGTGGTTAATATTATTTAATAGTAAAATTTGGTATAAGTCATTAGATACGACATACATAACTAATGAAGCCGGTGATTTAATTGCACCTTCGCTGATAAAGATTGAATGTTTTGGCGCCGCGGAGTACGCAACTGTCGGCTTAATGTAACCTTAAATTCATTGTAAGTAATTGTATGTTACATAAAGAAATTGCAGTCTTTTGTACCACTGTAATGTTCAACTAAAACTTACTTTAATGTGTTCTATAATAAGATTATTTTTTAGTTGTATATATCAAAATCGATTGTACTTGCATTTGAAGCATTCGTTTATCCTTTTTTGGTTTAATATGTATACAAAAGGTCACGCACTTAGATTTGACGATTTTAGTTCTTAGTATTTTGTTTTTATGTGTGTGTATTGTGCTATCTATGTATATTAAATATTTATTTATTTTTAAACAATAATTTTAATTCAAATACTGAATCGTGATGAATATAAATTCATTATAAGGTATAAACTTAATGATCTTAATACATACATTTTATAGTTATCATGGATTGATTTCGGACTATGAAAAGGAAAAAATCGACGAAAAACAATTCCCAGCACTCTATTAAATAAGAAAAAAAAAACGATAATATTTGCTGTTACATTGTGGCTTTAGTCCGAAAATGAGCACAAAACCATAATGTCAGCTTATCGTGTGTGTCAATATCAGTGTGTTGTACTAATTCATTCCTTAATTTTATTTTATTTATTTAGTTCAACTTACGGTTTCTCCAAAATCTAAACATACGTCTGTCTCGTTTATTCACGGCGAGGACATTGACATAGATAGATGCAATAAAGCGAAGTCACACTAAATTTATTCAATAAACACTACAGTTACCCTTACGGTTTGTGAGATAACAGTTTCATTTGCATCAATTGTTGATATTGTTGGTCAAACAGACACACGTAGAGGCAGAATATGGATGCTGTTAACTTAAAATCACAATCTGAGGCGTAAATTAAAACTTAGACATAAGAAATGTTGTTTAAAAATTGTAATGTAACAAAGTCTATAACGTTTTTGGAATCGCACGGATAATTTTAAAATAGGTTTCATCGAGAATTGTCGTGCAAAATTTTATTAATATCGTTCAAACGTTTATATGAATAATGTCAAATTATCAGTATATTACATATGTGACTAATTTTCAGTTCAGAACAAGGCCTAGAGTAAAATTTTCCATCATATGAGAATCTGAAATAACAGCGCAAATTATTTCCTGTTATATTTTTCACCCGAATTGTAATAGATTCTCTTTATTGGTAAATTACACAGGCTATTCTGAAATGTTTATCGCACACTTCAGCTCGGAGTGTCATATTGTGTGCTCGTTAAAAACATGTTTTTGAACCCAGAGGTGTTACCTGTTTATAATAGCAGCGACGTCAGTTACGAGGGGACCCTGCAAATTGAGAATGTCCGCTCTCTCTAAACACATCGGATACTACGACGCGAGTAGTGAACGTACTCCGCATTGTACGCGTAGCCTATGAAACTGTTCTTATTGTACATTTATGTACCACACGTTTTATAGACCGTCCATCCATAGGCAGATGCTAGACCGACTGTTCCGGGATAATATTAGTCGTCTAAAATAAATTAAAATTCAATCTCAAAATACTATTATATTAGTTTGAATCTTTTAAAATAAAATTCGTTAAATAGTACAAGATAATATGACAGAGTATGAAAACGATAACATTCTCAGAAGTACCCAGATGATAAATGTATTATAAGTTTAGTAGAGAGATACGAGTATGTGCGGTTCACTTATTTTAGGTGAACTTTTATAAGTACGATAAACATTATCTAGGAACTCGAGACGCGGTGCTGAATTGTTAGAATTCGTTTAGATTATAACCGGGCCACAGTACAACAGTTTTTATAGAATTGTTGTATATTTGCAACCGAGGAGTAAATGAATACCATTGAATATCGTCGATTATATTGAAATATACCGATACGTTAAATTTCTATTGAACAAGATAAAATGATAATAAGCTAGACAATACGGACTTCACACGGTCGACATTTTATGATTGATTGTTAGAGGACCTTCACATGTATATGTTAGGCTTTGTCAAATTCTATTAATTGAAATATATTCAAAAGAATATTTTTTTAGAATTCCGATTTTGGAGGTCACATTAAGCAATCGTTAACAATCGTAAAACATGGTTAGACGTTTACAAGTCGGTTTAAAAACTGCGGTCTCAAAATTTCGAGTAGCGTCCTGAATGACCATGCAACGTTGTGTGTACCATGTGTGTGTTGTGTGACCATGTGTACATCTAACGTTGAGCTTTGCACTTGATTTTAAATCTGTTTTATTGCTCGATAGGTATCCGTTTAAGAAATTAAATGGTGAGCATAACTCAATTACGCCGATTTTTGAGTTAAGTCTCTTTAGATCTAGGTGTGCGATATGTTCCAGGACAGGATGTAAAATAATAAAACAGTAATTATTCTATCAAGACCCAAAGATATCGTTTATCAATAATGATCTAAACGCCGATATAAAACCATAACAAACAATCTATGAACGATATAAACACATGCCCATTGTAATAGGATTATTCATGTCGGAATGCATGAAAGTGTTCCAACTGGCAACATGCAAGAGATATGCTGATGTTAATTTTGTTGTCACAATACAACTTTGTTGACGGGTTTCTAAGTGCCTATTTAGACAAAATCAGCATGCTTTTTGGAAACATTGGCATTACCTGCTAAACATTATAACTAGTACTTCTTTAGTAGCTCAGCAGCAGTGATATATCTTCCTTCTGTACTTTTGACGATAAGTTTTTCATTAACCTTTTTAAACTATTACAAAATTGCATTCCAAAATGAAGTGAAAAGAGACCAAAGGGAATCAGTGGAGGCGACACAAACAGGAAAAAGATTACTGTAAAAATAAATTCAACCTCTACAGGTTTATCTTCCTAAGCAATGCCTAAATTACCTCGCCCAGATAATACGATGAAAGGAAGAATAAAACTACCTACAATATAAACGTAAAAAATGTAAGACTTGACAGCCGGCGGACATGAATCCAGTGTTTTATTGGTCAGTAAGATTTTTGCGTTTATTTTTTAACTGATTCTCTTTCATAACTTTAAGAATAATCTTCTAAATAAGTCAATTGATACAGGCACTACTTTATTAAGGAGTAAATGTGGTATATATAGAATAAACCACGGTAGTTAATAAGTTTGTAATTTATTTCGAGCACAAATCTATATTGTTATATTATGCTTTCACCACGCGCTCGCCCAATGGACGTTTGCCAAATATGCATACTCTATAAACACGTGGACAAAGAAATTGTCATTGGTTCATAAACCTTCTAATGATCTACTTATGGCTATATTTCGAATGTCATTGTTGTGATTGACATAATTCACAATTACACGTGCCATTGACCTTGAAGATTTTGCACGTCGATATAACTTCACAAATGAGCGACCAGGAATGTGCTGGAAGTCGAGTGCAGGTGGGATATCAAATAATCGAGAATGAAGAATATACAAGACTGTACTAAAATATATCACCATTTTTTGCCCAGCAATCAGACAGACAGATGGTCATCGTCTCCTATAGACAATTTTAAAACCTGAGGAGTCCCCAATGGGAATGCAATGGGAATTTAAAGGAAAGCTCTCTTAGCACCTTTTACCAAGAGCCCCATGTAGCCCCAGTTTAATATTTAATCTCCATTTGTATTGAACTTTTGAGAACATATTTTCATTGTTTCCTCACGTAGCCCGTAATGCGATTATACAAATATCAATTTTTTTATTAAATTTTATGTCCTTTGTTCGTTTCATAAACGACATACTTACGCCATCCAATCCCATGTTTAGTCATTAATTGTATCAAAAAAACATTTACTCATCTAAGATTTCATTTGGTACCAAATTCAATCTCTAGAAAAACTTGCGTCAGTTGAAATGTTCGATTCCATTAGATAATTCTGTACTTAAAGTGCACAGGATAGGTGTCTCTTTAAAGTTCTTATGTTATCTTAACTGAAGATATACTTATGTGCTTGAGCTAATCCTAACGCGATAAGGCCATTGAGGAAGGTGTTCGCTTTGCTTATCTCTGCGACAGTGACGAGCACAAGTTTATGGCCATGCCATCTTTGGGCACTACTGAGATAACATTAAGCAATTGAAACCAGTACCTACAGCATACACTATCTTTTTTACACTTTTTTGTTCCAGTGTCGGACACGAGTCTTCGAGTACAATGTGGTGATACAGATTGGTGATTTGACTGGCCTCATGGTCAAGCGGTTAGAGACCCTGACTGTGAAACCGGAGGTCGTGGGTTCGAGTCCCACCCAGAACAAACATTTGTGTGATGAGCACATTTGTTTGTTCTGTGTCTGGTCGTAATAAAAATATCTATATA
>DWQT01002573.1:0-13894 GCA_018244895.1 Myscelus amystis hages | reverse complement strand
TGACAAATTCAGACGGAAGTTGTCCGACACACTAGTGTTGCCAATTAAAAAAAATAAAATTTTGTTACAATTCCTTCACTAATTAATCGAACGGTACTTCGTTCCATCCGGGTGTCCCTTGACACGTCCCTTGTGTTTTATTATTATTATTTTAACGCGACTCCCCACGATTCTATAAACGCATGTGTGTTCGCTATCACTTGGCTGTATTATTTTAAAAAAACTTTGGGAACCACTGACACAACATCGAAAACAATCACACCCACGCATACGGTATGTTGAAAGCAGATTGTTGTCGGCTCGCAACGTGTTTGCATCGCGAATTTAAACGATAATTGGCTACACGGGAATTCCATTTCCAACTCCTCTTGTTCGCCTGTCTGATAGGTAAATAGTGAGCAAATGTCACTTGCCGCAGTTACTGGGACATTTATTAATGACAAGCTGTACCCGCGACTTCGTTCGCGTTTAATATAGAAAAAAAGTTATATAATTCTAAAATAAAAGTTGTGACTCCTTGTTACATCAGCTATATGCCAGTGAAACTCCCGTCAAAATCGGTCTAGCCGTTCAAGAGTTTTAACCAGTACAAACAGACAGACAGAAAAAAATTGTAACAAATGTTATTTTATATGTACCATGTTTAAATAGATACGCATTTAGTAAAAAGCGGTTATTTTAATATTACAAACAGACACCCCAATTTATTTTTTTAGTATAGAAGTACAGATACTCCATACTGCAATGGGCCATACTGTTCAATGGATATGTAAAACTAGAAATTTTATTTAAACCTTTAAAAATCAATGTGCGCTCTGCCTACCCTGTGAGGATCAAAGCGTGATAGTATAATATATTGTGTTCTCAAACACAAAATAGAATGTACAGGACATCTGATCAAGTATCATACAATATTGAAAATTTTCATGTCGCCAATCGCTAAGGCTTAAATCTGAAGATAGATTACTATACAATTCAGGTCAATATTGATTCTGGCCCTCAGTTTTCAAAGTTTACGCACTACGAATTGACTTATATCCTTTACGCAAAGATAGTCCAGGACTCCGGTGAACTATGATTGATGGCTCCGACTCGATTTTCTCCAGTCAGCTTGATATATCATTATTAAACCAACATTGACCTCCATATACAACAAATACTTAAGCGAATTCGAATTTATCATTACTTACTAGCCGTTCACCATCCGTTGACGTTTATTTAAGTCATTTCATATTTTAATTCGTATTTGATTCGTCAATTGTAATTTCTTGTGTTCATTAGTATAATTGGAGTAATCTGTTCTAATTGAATAAATAAATGAAAGCTAACGTTTATATCAAGTTGAATGTACCGAAGTTACACTACAACTGTAACTTTGATGGATTCAAAATCTAATTCAAATCTTTATCTTCTTTATCTTTACATAGTATAAACCAAAGTCGCTTTCGCTTCCTGCCCCTATGTATGCGTAGATCTTAAAAAACTTAGATTTTGTTGCGGCTTTTTTAATAGATAGAGTGATTGAAGAGGAAGGTTTACATGTAGAACTAGCTATTGTCCGCGGCTTAGCACGCGTCCAATTTAGAATTTCTTAATGGCAACAAGTAAAAAAGTAGTACCTATATGAATTTAGATATTCCAGGGATACATTTTTTTTTTATTTTGGTGCTCAAAATCCCAAGCGATGGCAAGTAAACACGAATTTAAAACGCGATCCGATACTCGTCGAGTGTGTGCCGAAAAGTTCCAAAGTGGATTACTTAAGTACGCAACTTTTCGGGATAAGTAGGCGTTCATGTATTCTCCTGCTCCAAGAAACACACCGAGTTGTTTATATTCTGTTAAGAGCGGGGAGATGTGTTGATTTTTCAAACACAACTCTATATACCTTATTTAAACTTGTAAAACGTTATTTAGAAATTTGACGCACGTTGTAATAATAATATAGGTTCTTCTTGCTCTTACTTGTGTCCCTTTCATTAAGGCTGTCCTCTTTCAAAACTATGTAACCTTTGAAACAAACTGTGTTACATCCAGACGAAACAAACAAACGTTAACATCACACAAATGTTTGTTTTATTCTGAAGACGAATTAACGACCTCTAGATTGGTAGTTACTTTTTAACCACAGTCAGAAAATACAGCAAAATTATACCAACCTTTACGATTCTGTTTAATCAGAGCAAAAGTGCATACGAACTTTGAATGGAGTAGGTACTTACGGGCTTTATCGGCGTGCATGAGAAAGATTGAATGCGGTAATTACAGGGGATGCGACGCTGCATGGGACACCTGAGCCGTTTTGTGTACCGCATCACTCACACAGCCCGACAGTTTGATAATGAACGATGATGAATGAATGAACGAACGACGAACGAATGATGAATGAAATTTTTTTTATCGATGATTAGTCGAATATTGTATAGAATTGGTCTTTCCCGGCGGCCTCACGCGCCTTTAATTCGGAGTAAAACGATTCCCCTATCCCTACACCGTGAAAATTTCCTGCTATCTTTGGAATGTTTAGATTCATATAATACATTTTTACTTATTGCCATTAAAAAATTCTTCATTGCAACGCGTGCGAAGCCGTGGATAAAAACTAGTTATATATGTAATCCTTCCTTTTTAATCACTCTAACTATTAAAGAAACCGCATCAAAATCCGTTTTAGAGATCTATGCATAGAATAAGGACAGGAAAAGAAAGCGACTTTGTTTTATACTACAAGTATGTAAAGAAGATTCAATTTGCATGAATACTGAAAATTCAATATACCAGTATGTATGATTAATTGTTTTATTTCGTTGGATAAATAAACAAAATCCATTACTGGACATAAATCGTATAAACGCCACTGCGATGTGGTGTCCTCACAAATGCCCCCAAACTAGCAATGTCTGTGTCACAAATGAAGAGATGACACGAACCCAAATTAATCATATTCGCCTCAGTTAGAATCGTGGCTGTCACGCGCAGTCGGTCGGCAGGCTACGTCCTTCCAACAGATGACGCGTTCGAATAATAAAAAATAGCTTAAAAAAAAACTAGGAAACACGGTTTTACGAAATATCAAACTGAAAAATAAATTGGAAATGTAAAAAAAAATGTAATGTAATGGACAAAAACATATGTAAGTCGTACATGTTTGTCTCAAAGACGAAACTATGTCTGTCTCTAAATTGCTCAATTTTCCGCAATTTTTTTTTCATATTATCGCATCGTGATCGGTCCTTGAGAAGTGTGGAAAATTTCAAATTAATCCGACGTTTCAAAGTCAGTTAACAACGCGTTCAAAGATTCCGTTGCAAAGCATACATATTAATAGAAGGTTGTTGAAGAGCGGATGAAATATTGGCAATACTATTGCATAGCTTGGTGTTTTACGTAAAAACATGACCTTACCTATTTCATTCTCACCCGAGATAAATATTTCTATGCTGACTATTAAATTTTTTTATGTGTCTAGTATTAATGTTAAGCATATTCTCTTTACATATAGATGTAACTAGTTTATCAGCTGCATAGTTACCATGTGCGTGAAAACTGACATAAAGTATTATTACTATTTTATATGTCCACATGTCCATAAACATTTATATATAAAAACAACGTACTTATCTGACTGTATAATGTTCTAGAGTACGTTAGAGTCTCGTGTGTGAGCGCCCTAAACGTAATAGATTTGTCGTTACGCCGCTGAAATGCTATCTGACGTACGTATCTCGTAAAGTCTTGCCTCCATGAGCTCCCTTTTTCATTTCAGCGAGATATTATATCACTGCCTCTGCCACAGATGTTACAACTACATATTAGCATAACTCACGAACTTATTTAGGGTTGGACAGAGCGACTGGCTATTTTAAAGCTCTCAATGGCAAATTTTGCATTGTTAAATACACATAACCATAACATAAACACGGATGTTGTTATGTATAAATGGGAAATTAGAAATTGTAAATGAATAATTATAATTTATAAATTGTAAATGGTAATTAATAAATTGTAAATGATAAATTATAAATTTTAAGTTATAAATTGTACATGTTAAATTAACGAAATTAATGGTTTCTATTCTATTCTATTAAATAATATAAATTGTGAGTTAACCGAATAAATGGATCCTATTCTATTCTATTAAATAATAATGTAATGATGTGCACACCACATGAGCTTAACACGGGCCGCGGTGGAAGCGGTGTTTTAATAATTCACCTCTAATTAATAGCGGCTACGTCTACAAAGCGGGTGGACTGGGGTGAAGAAATTGTTACTATTTACGAAAGGTAATTGAGTGTAGCATTTCTGAATGATTCATTTAATTTACGTGACTTCTGTGGTGGCAACCCTAGAATTCTAGACACAGGTTTCACCTTACCTTTATTACTTTAAGACTGTTCATCGTAACTTAAAAAAAGGCTAATAAAAATAACTCATATTTTTTTAATATTATGTTTAGAGAATACAGATTAATGTGATATTTTTAGTGTTCAGTTAATATGGCAATAGATATGGAAAATTATAAAATGTTCAAGCTTTTATTAAGATTTCACAAAATAAAAATGCGAAATAAACTCTACGAAAATCAACAAGGGAAGAAATGAAAAATAATTCTAATATTCGAATAATTCTCACTTCCCGCCCTCGACTACCTTTAGTCAATTTTAATTAACGGATAGCTTAAACTTTTCATAAGCGATTATAAAAGATTGGTTTTAGGAAACAATTGAAGATGGAAGTTTAATCTCTCATACTTGTTTAACCTAAAGGTCTTTACCCCTTAAGATTCAATACGAAAATTTGATGAAAATTAAGGTAAAATTATAATTACAATTAAGGTAAATAAAAATTACAGATGTCTATGGATTTCATCCGCCATTTATGATGCTTGCCTGCTTTATATAGCCTCTTGATATAAAAAAATCTCTTAATTCGTTAATCTTCTAATGATAACAATTGATGCAGTAAAGTAATTTCCACATTAATACACCTTACAACTTTATTAAGAGATTACAATGTTTCTTTACGATATTTAAACGTGTCTGAGATTTTATCTAGGGTTGTCACTCAATTGAATATTAATAATGTTTTCAATATATATTCGTCTTAACACCTGGAATTTTTAAATTAATTCAATAGGAATAGGTACATTTTTAAGGTATATTTTTGTAAGGCGTTGTGAATGGAATAGTCCTCTAATTAACGAACTAATATTAAGACTAACCAATTTTGTTATTAATTTATTACTAGTCAAATTCCTATGGTCCTATTAGAGGTTTGCAGCAGATGTTCATGGGCGACTGCTGCATTCTCGTTTTCTACTCGCTTCACATAAAAAAATCCTATTCAAATGTATATTTTAAAAAATCCTCCGATAAACCTACTTACCTGGGTCGGTTACAATTTAAAAAAACGTTCGCTATACACTGCCAACGTATATATATAAAGCTTATAAATACCGTGCGAAAATAAAAAGGAAGTTTTAAAATTAATTTTAAATTGCTTTATTAATTTTAATACGAGTACATTCAAAAAAACATGTTTCGTCCGTTATATTATAAACATTTTAAACGTGGAACACGATTTTCACAGAGGATGTAATATTTTAGAGTACACACGGGCACATATTTTGTACACACATTTTTTTTGTTCCTCGCAAATGTAGGTCAGTGTACCGTACGGACGGACGTAGTAATATGCAAACCGTGTATTTTATAGCCAACGAGAATATTGAAACACAGAATATTAAGTCTATATACCTTCACACGGGCTACACGGAGTTACGGGTTTTTTGAAAATAAAAAATCACTCTCAAAGTTTGCGAATAAACCGATCTTACAATTCTCCATGTTTTTTACGCGCAAGACTCAGTCCGACTGTAGGTGCAATATGACCTTAATCTTCACATTATAAAAATATGACTAATGTTCGAATTAATCTTCTTATTATAAAAAAAAAATAAAACACAAGAGAGGTGTCAAGGGACACCGGGATGGAACGAAGTTCCTTTCGATTAATTAGTGAAGGAATTGTTATAAAATTTTATTTCTTTTAATTGGCAACACTAGTGTGTCGGACAACTTCCGTCTGAGTTTTTTCCGTGTAGCCTCCTTCGCAAAGCGCGATAAGGAATTTCGTTCCAATATGACTAATCTTCGAATTAATTTTCTCATCATAAAAGGTCCATGTTCAAGAGTGAAACAACAAAAAGAGCGTTGAAATTGAAATTGATTCTTAGCTACCCAAGAATCCCAGCAGTGGGTTCACCCCACTACCTTAGTCCACTAAAACAACTGGCTGCAACTTTAGTTTAAACTTTACTTTAGTTGCCACCAGTTGTTTTACAATCTCCAGCTTGACTGCCCTCTTGGTTTAGTGGTTAAAGCATCATCCTGCTATGCTGAAAGTCGTAGATTCGGATCCCACCCTAAAGAACATTGAAGTTCGTATATGATGATAATTTGTATGTTCTCCGTCTGGATGTTATCAAAATATTTATATTAATATATCACTTATCTAATATCATAACTAATTTGGAATCAGATGCCCATATTTTACAATGCAACTTAATTTAAATATTTTCTTTAAAATGAAACAATTGACAACCTTACTCAATGTTGACATCTATTCAATGAATCTCGTATCTCTTTGATATAATAACGCGTAGAATAATATCATTAATGTACTTAGAAGATATTACGTAGATGTGGAATTACATTGCCTTATCTGTTACCTTTATCTTTTACCTATTCCTGTTTCTATCCGTGTCGCTATGTAAAACAAATGACGTCTTTCTCGCGTCTGTCTGTGTATCATAGTGATACGCACATAATTTCGGTAGGGATGCCACCAATACGATAGATATGACAGTTTAAATAACATTAAATAAGCATTACGAGTAGCAATAATATATTCCCTGGTACTGTTTTTATTACTGTTTTGAAAAAAAAACTGTCTCAAACTGTTTTATTGTTAAATAACTTCCAATACGTAAAAGGTTTTCATATGTACCTTTAGATTTTATTAACAAGTTCCTCAAAGATATAGCGGCCATTTTAGAGAAATCTTCCGGAAATCATACTGGTAATACAAGCTAATTGACTAGACTATGGACTAGACTAGACTATGGACTATATATTCCAGATTAGACTATGGCCTAATTCCTTCTCACTATGAGAGGAGACCCGGCCCAGCAGTGGACCACTAAAAGGGTGAAAAAAATATGAATTAACAAAATAAATGAGATATCAAGTCGTTTACTAAACAGGTGCTTCTTAAATTACTCGCCTTGTAAACATGTGGGGTATTTGAAATATTCACGAACGCTAAAACTGGTATACATATTTAGAAAATACACCTCAGTTCGTTAAAGATTTTAATTAACCGTAACACGTTAAGTATGTAACATAATCCACAGTATGTTATCAAATTTCAGAACACCTACACGATATTAACTTGGATATTTCTTAATGAACACAAAATAATGTATAGACAGAGAGGGCAAGAGCCAGACAGGGCCAGAGAGAAAGATGTTATGGAAGACATCTGACCTTTATTTACTACAAACTGTGCCTTGCGGTGTTAACCGCGTAAATCCCGATCCCGTGGGGATTTCGGGATAATAAGGAACCTATGTTGTTGCCATAAAACCTCCTCTACCTTCAAGTGCAAGTCCCATTATTATCGGTTCAGCCGTTCCCGAGGTTTGCCCAGACAAACAGAAAGACAGACACACACAATTTTTTTATAATAAGGTTTTGTTTTAGTATGGTGTAGCTATAAAAATTTAAGACAAGCCAGTTAATTTGAAATAACACATAAACACTTCAATTTTTTTTCATATGTAGAGATATTATCATACATAGCATTACAGGCATGAAAATATGTCGCAGTTTTCATCAACAGATGGCGTTAGATGTACTTAAGACTATGTCCCTACAAAATTAATATTACAGCATCGCCACAAATGGGACACGATTATGCCACAAGATAGACTGAAGATCTTCCTTTGCGAAAAGACTTAGAACTCTTTACGCTCATTATGCTTTTCGCTTCAGCGTGCTTTTTTAAAGGCTGTAAAACACCATAATGCTCCAACGGAGGCATAATCATGATCATTACTCTTTGTAAACTAGTCATGGGCTTAACGTCGCTGAATAACCTCAAATTACACCACGATTGGAGAGAGAGAAAATTTAGCAGATCGCAATCAAGGAATTAAGAACGCACATAAAATCAGCGAAAATTTTCCTTACCACCAATGTTTTCCTGTTGACGATCGCGCGTAGAAAGCTAATCCAATAGATTAGATTACCTTAGTTATGTTCCGAAAGATTTTCCCCATAACACATAACTTTATCCAAAGGTATGTCATTCAGTATTTTTCGTATTCGATACGAAACACCTAATGACCCATTTTGAGGAGATTTAAAAAGTTTTGGAGGCAATACACCCTTCGGCAATCTTCGTGTCCCGTCGGCTTTTTCCGTGTTACCCCTCCCTTTTCATACCATAATAGGAGTTTATGAGTGTAATAAGGTCATTAATTTTGCATTGATGCAATCAAACACGGGAAACAATACGAATTGCAAGAGCAATTTTACATAGAATTTCCCAGTCCCTCGAATCCAATAAAGAAATTTTTCTTTTGTTTTACTATTTACATCAGAATTTCACGGTGGTTAATCACGGTTCAGTACATTCATTCATCATTCATCATTCATTCAGATTTGGATTTTTGAATGGCAAAGTGGCTTCGAATAACGTTGCGTTGGAAGAATTTAGCTAGCCGTGGTTACTGTGATTCATAAATCATTAGGAACACGCATTTGAGAAGACGACCTTAATAATGGGGAGAAATAGCGAGTTGGCGCGCCCGTCAACGGAACAATTAGCTTGCTTCTGCGGCCTTCAGTTAGAATGTTACTTATCAGATATAAAAAATCAACACGGCTCGTCACGAGAAGCGCCGGTCCTATAACAATATTCTTCTCGCAAAATATGAAATTAACATTACTCATCCATTCTTCTAGGTATACCTATTAAAAGACATGATAAGTGAATTCTGACAAATCTCATTTCGTCAACTCAATTAGATCCGTAGACATGAAAATATATTTGTAAATTGTTTTCCTAAGACTCTTCAAAAACTTTTTCGTGAGTTTATTAAAGCGTCCAACATTTTTCTTTACTTACGTCCAAACAATTCTTCCATATTTTTTACTAAGCACCATCAAAAATGACATAGCAACTGCTTTTACATATATCTAATCTTTCACAATTTAAAATGTAATTTATTCCTTCGTTTGCATCAGCGGGAAATGCAAAATAGCCAATCAATTAACGTTCGTGAGGAAATCCATAGTAAACTCACGAAAAGATTTATCACAAAAACAATTTTCCCGTAGGATAACCGGAGACAACATTGCATTATATCCCACCACCCTCGTTTCCCCTTCGATTTCTATCATAAACCTCGATATAACACCACACTTTGTCTTTAATAACAAAGGAAACAGCGAAAAATGAATACTCGGCTCATGAAATATACCTCACTCGAAGTTTACAATCTTATAACTGAAATAATTCTACCGTATTTCACTCTTTTATACTGAATTAAATATCACGGGAAAGTAGAGGGAAAAATCGCGAGGAAAAGTACATGAATACTCAGGAATATTCATGTCTCCATACAAAAGATGTGCATTCTACATTGATCACTCTCATGCATACCCGCCGGTTGGAAACTCTTGACTCCTCCATCAGCTAACATCTGACCTATTCGGCCTTTGGTTTCCTTATAGGAAAACCTTGGTTTCCTTCGGCATCAGTATTCATCGACACTCGCGTTATATATCAGCTTCATAATTCTTACCACATACCCGAAACATATTAACATTATATATATACTAATTCAAATAGTTTAATTTCCTCCTTTTAATATCGCCTGAAATACCGATGACGTGGAGAGCTGCAAGCAATGGCTATAATAGGAAATGTTCTGCTATGATGCAATAGGAAAACTATCCAGTGCACATCTGACATACCGGTAATGATCAATGAGAAGTGTGTGAGGATTTCCTGGACTGTGACTCAAGGACATCCAGGGAAGAGCTACTCGTAGTTACTAGACGCGTTTCCTCTGGTACGATCAGCAAATCTTTTTATGTTTTGATTGCTTGTAGATTTGCAAGTGCGATTCAGGTCAAGATACTTTCTTGATAGCTGTTCCTTTCCTGATAGTTATTGACAGTTAGCTGATTGTACTCGTAATGAATTTGACATACTGTGCTTCGCTGCCTATACTGTGGACTTTGGGACATATTCCCAAAACTCCAGGATTGTTAAAGTTAAAGTTTAAGTTAAACAGAAACAGTGATTTTTCTCTTTATATATACCTATAGATTTGCAGTGTATAAATATCGTGTATAAAATATAGATTTGCAGTGTATGACTCGTATACCGCAATTGCAGCACGGGCTTTGCCGTTTTGCAGCAAATACAGGTACAACAATTGAAGCTATATGTACACATTAGCAGAGATTACAGTAAATTAATTTTTTTTGGTTATTTTTACAATTTCATTACATTTTCTTCTTTTTTACTTACTGTAAACTTTGTATCCAAAAATAGTTAATTAAAAAAAATGATTTTCAATATAAACCAAGTCAACCAATTCAGTTATATATTCAGAATTTTTAATGATTTACAGTATTAATATTTTATTAATTTAATGTAGTTATAAATCCTAAATAGTAAAATCCTTCAAAGCCTTCATAAAATACAAGTATAATATTCTAATAAAGGGATGTTTTAAATCAAAATTAATTAAATCACGCTCCAATCACCTGTTACTTTATCAATGAAAATTACAACGAGCTGTAAATCATTTTACGCAAATATTTACATGGATTACAATTATTATTATAACAATATTTACTTACGGTCTAACAATCCGCATAAACAATGAAACGTACAAACTTTTCACACTGTCACTAGTTCAAATAAATCTCGGAGTTCACACTCAGTACACTGTTTTAGTTCGATATCGTATCGGTGGAAACGGCGTGCATCCTGAACGCCTGTTGGGCTAACACTGATGTAATATTATAAGCAAAACGGTGCGGTACGGCAGTATCGGCAGCGCAGGTTCCACTGTTCGAAATTCGAATTCAAATGTTTTTTTTTATGTAATTGAAGCAATTGGGCATGATATTTGTAATTTGGACATAGGATTACCGGTAACGGGGCGTTACATATAAAATTCGACGTGCCTTTGTGAATTTTCACAGATATAATAGGAGTTTCATTCGATATTTACTTACTCAAACTGTAGTCATTGAAATACGAGTAAAGTAAGAAAATTATAAGAAAAAACGATATGCTTTTTTCTCACTATTCGCAATTGACTAAACACACTTTGGATGGTCTGTTGTCTTTGCTACTTTAAAAACAAGCGCAGCGACGACAGTTTATCACGCCCGATACTATTGTAAATGTACTGGCAAAAGACAACCGATAAAAAAAAATATATAAAAAAAAAAACAAAATTCCAAATTCAAATCTAACAACGTTCCATAGCTGTATTGTGGATAAAATGTTATAGTGAAATTTCAAACCTAATTTTGCTCGAAGTGGTTCGTCGCGCTGCTTGGTTTTGAGATATATTGCTCTCTTTTTAGTAAAAATGTATTCTCCACAAGCTTCAGCGTTTTATGATATCGTGCGGACCAAAATGGTTTACCATGACTTTTCTGGTATGCTCCATCTTGTTATTATAACATAATTTCATTATAATTGTTATTTCCTCTTTATAATAGTGGGACTTGTGAATTCTATTCTAAATGTGGTAAATGTGAAGGGTAAACTGCCCCTTCCTCAAACAAATGGAGAATGATTTGTTTCTTGCGCTTTTCCACGCACTTGGGGGGAAAATAACAAACATTTTGTGAAATCTCAAAATCATTTACAATTACCGATGTTATATTTTGTTAACTTATAACAATAAATCACCGTATTTAATTAATTTCTTTTTTTATTTATTGCACCCATTTTGTTGTCTATATAGGTGAAATAAAATTAATTATTTGTAAATAAAATATATCTATTGTGGTATCCACAAGTTTTGGTAATAAAGCATGAAATTGGAAAGTTATATGATGGCGAAAGTCACACATGTAATAGATACCTTTGTCATCTGTGACATTGATGAAGCGGGTACGATATAGAACCTTTGGATGTTGATTTAGTTTGTCGATACCTTCAACAACTTGAATATTGTAAAATACCTCCATTTATATAACCTAGCAACTGATGAACTACGTATATAAATAAACCATATTAACCTAATATTTTATTAAACTAGTACAAGAAAATTACATTACATTAAATAAACTAACTTACAAAATTCATGTAATTTAAATAAATGTATACCGCTTTTAATTAATTAAACTAAATCCTATTCAATAAGTATTTTTTTACTATATCCTAGAGGTATGAAAAAAAAAACAAAAACCGTTTATATGGGAAAGTGTCTTTTATCTTTCTTTCATATCGAAAAACAGCATTTTATAGTTGTAATTTTTAGTATCCAATGGAGATAGTTGAAATGATTCAAACGCGTAAGAACGATGCGAGGAAACTTGCACGCCTAGACTTGCCTTCCTTGACATAAGTCTGCCAACTGTAGGCTATAGCTCTAAGGCTTGTCAATTTTTTCAACTCGTTTTTTGGTCCACTGCTGGATCGGGTCTCGTCTCACAGAAAGTTTAAGGCCATAGTCTACCACGCCAGCTTCACAAAGCTCTGAAAATATTACATACTTTATAACATCTCTAAGGTGTCCAGTTACCTCAGGTTATTTTCCTCATCGTAAGATCTTTAAACATGAACAGTGAGACACAATTTGAATCTAAATATATGTAGCCATCGAGCAGTACTCGTGAATATATACTAAGAATCAGTATCATAGCGCTTAGTTACCTCAGAGCTGCAATGCAGCCAATTATCTAATTGACGGCAGCGTAAAGTCGACTACAGATGTTTCTAGAAACGCCCGCTAAATATAATCCGTAGCTAAGATAGCTGTTATTATAATCTGCTTTTAAATAAGCTAATAAATGCTGCGTTCTGTTTAAAATAATAGTCTATGCATATAAGTAAAATTAACGTGTCTGTTTGTGATTTCAAAATAAATGTTTTTTACTATAATGTTTATGGTTATTTGCAGTTTATACGATAGTAAAACACAAAGTTTTTGTAAACTATAGTCCTTCTTCTTCTGTCTTTCTTGTGTCAGGGCTTATCTCGTGAATGAGTGCACTGGTTTTAACGGGATTTTCACTGGAAGATAGAGGAGGTTATAGGGCAATATGCAGGTAACATTTTCTCCCGAAATTCTAGGTAGGTCCGAATTATAGGTAAGTAATTTGGCGAAAAATAATTTATTCTCAAATTGGGGAGTTGTAGGCAACATAAGTTTGAGAGCCTACGATATAAACCAACGGCAGTGTCTGTATACCTATACGCTTGGTGATTTCAATTAGTTAATTGAGGCAGCGGTCTTCAAACAAGGGAGCTGGTGGCAATTTTGTTCGATGACCGTCCCAGTACTCTAGTACTAGACTTAGATCTAGATTCTAGGTAGTCGATATTTCTGTACCAAAGTGTATTAAAAACTTTCACGTGTGGAGAGATATTGTCAGTGAAAACCTATTTAGGCGAGTTGAGCGAGTTTTTGTGAAAACAAACATTTGACTTTTACCTAGACTTTCAACGTAATGAGTTTGTGTAATGGAAATGTATTTGGACGCGTTAAGAATTTTTTCGCTCTACAATTTAATGAAGCAGCTAAAGTTTATTGGTTATTGTTATCCAGTTTGGAATCAGATAGCCG
>DWQT01002572.1:0-13900 GCA_018244895.1 Myscelus amystis hages | reverse complement strand
GTTCACACAGCGGTTGATGCGACACTAAATATTGAGTTGCGATAAATTTACCAATTACAGACACTCGTGTTCACACAGAGACATTCGGTGTATACACTGAGTGAACGGTGTATAGTGTCGTAGTCTGAACCGGCCTTAAGAGTTAATACTTCGTATCCGTCTTATCTACGAGTATCTTTTCTAGCGTTAAAGTAGGTATATTTAAAATCGTTAACTTGTCGTGCTAACCAATGACATGGTTTCAGACGAATACTTATATGGATTTTATATTATGTAGTCCGTTTATTATATCAAGCGATTGTTTGTGAAATATTGTCTGATAAAAAAATTGGGCATCGCGAATACATTATATTTTACAAAAGAAACACCCGTGTATTTCAGCAATATTTCTGTCGGTGATTATTTAACCCAGGCCGTCAATGTCCAACAATCAAAAGATTAAATGCGAGAGGTTTTTTTTTTGTTGAATTACAAAACGAAACGAAACAAAACAGGTGGTTGGCGAGGAACAATACGCAATTTATACAACATTCTATTTCGGACAGCTTATTTATTTTTCGCATACAACAGTTCGAACAATTTGCTTATCGTTTTAGGTCTAGACAACAGTGAAATCGGTGATAAATACACATACAGCGATATCGTACTAAATTGTGCCGAATCTCGAAGGTTAACTCAGTTGCCTAGAAACATAATTGAGACCTGCGTTAACTTAGAAACTATACTCCAGACATGGTCAACAGAAGTATGACTAGTGTACTTTTACTAAGTTCTGACTTAGAACGCACACTGTTTGTAGAGAGCATAATTGCCGGCATGCACATGTTGGCCACACGTCCAGATCTACTAATAATATAACGATAATATATTATTTCACTTATACATCTATGATTATTACGTTCACTTCTAATAAATATATTTTAACAATAAATCTTTGGCATCAAGCTATGATTAACTTTAAACTGTTATATTTAAATAAGCAAGATCAATTCAAACAACAATTCAACTATTCTATCAACAGTTATAAATTTAATCTATGAGCCGAAGGCTTTTCAATCTAAAATTCTTAACTAGGTACGAAGTAAATATGGTTATATATTTCATTTGCAATAAACCTTAAAGATTTACGAATAGAATTTTTAAGTGATTTAACTTCTTACTTTACTTCTTCTTCTGCGTATTTAAAAAGGAATAAGTTAGCTTTAGGAATAGCTGTGTAGAACATAAATTTATATGGATCATACATAGTTACCACTAGGAAGAAGAAATTCCATTCAAATATTTAACATACTATACCTGGTAAATATACACGAAGATAAGTTAATTATCACACAATTATTCAACATAGGTACTTCTACTATGAATACACTAACAGAAAAGTCGATAATCATTCAATTATTCAACATAGGAACCTACTACTTTGAATACACCGAAAGAAAAGTCAATAATCATTCAATTATTCAACATCAACGGGCTGGCTTAATGAAAAGTTAATAATGATTTAATTAAATAATAAGCACAGAAAATTGGATACATGCTATGTAATCCATTTTAATTGGAAAATTACAAATGGAGTTTCGGGCTAATATTAAAAACAAATTAACGTTGGACATGTTCAAGCAATCACACTTCGTTTGTGAAAAGGTCGAATCTCATGCATACGTGATTTTTATTGGATATTCGCAAAAAAGGAAAATTTGTCATGCTTTGGTAAAATCGGTTGAATATATAAATGTGGAATATAATTGAATATTCAAAACGTTAATCTGTT
Source organism: Myscelus amystis hages (assembly GCA_018244895.1). Lineage (NCBI taxonomy): Eukaryota > Metazoa > Arthropoda > Insecta > Lepidoptera > Hesperiidae > Myscelus > Myscelus amystis. The sequence continues at coordinate 12,129 of DWQT01002572.1, read as the reverse complement.
AATGTTATTTTAAAACAGTAACATTACAGACGCAATACTCGCTTATTCAAAAAATTATTGCTTATCCAACCAATTATTGGCTAGGCTTCATATCTAGGCGGCGGAGGCTAAGCCGACAATCAATTGTAGCTGGGATTCCGCATTCCACTATACGTATCAATTCCATAGCAGATAACTTTATATTTATCGAAAGCAACTGACAATTATGTATATCTTGTTGAATACTATGATTGGTAACTTTATGTGTTAGGGTCAGATACATATTAATTTTATATGTATCGTAATAAGATTAGCACATCAATATAAGCGACATATTCGCGATCCGACGATTTCAATGCAATATTAAAAACTGTCTGCTTAATAATTTCCTACATTTCTGACCATTGGTAATAACACGTTTATTTATATATAATCGACATACAAGTGAACTGGTCTTTCGTATATATTGTATGTCTAGTATGACTGTTGTAAATATTGTTATAGGCTTTGTAAAATGTAGAAACGTATACATTTAAAAATGATTGTTAACGAGCTACCAGAAACAGTGTTTCCGGTTCAATAGCGGATAAAGTGCAAACTAGTAGAACCCAGCCATGTTTCGTTGGGTGACTAGTTTCCAAACTGCAGTTTCTATAAGACCAAGGTAGACAATAAAGTTGTTTGAATCGGGAACACAGTCCACCTTACTCAACAATACCACAACTTTGTTTACGTAACGTAAACACCAGTAGCACACTCCGCTAAGTTTTCTATGTAATAGTCACAGGTTATGCCAACCGATGTATGTTAAAGTAACATTGAAACATTTTAGTACCGACATTTTAAGTATTCACATATCGAGTTTCGTGTAATTAAGTACACGAACGTTTGTGAACGCGAGAATACAATATGCAAGCTTTGCGAACTACAAAATTTATTGATAATGGATAAGATCGTAATTTATAATATGAAAATTTACTACGTAGCAGATATAAATGTTTGTTATCAGTAACAATGTGATCTCGTTACTTCGAAGCGCCCGGTTTCGGTGACTGTCCACGCTCGGAGTTCGGCGAGTTTCCGCCCGACGTACTTTGCGGACTTCTCTCGCTGACCTAAGGAAAACAAGATCTATTAAAATCGTGTTGCCACACCCAGTGTTGCCCAATTCACATATTTCACCGAACCCCTTCAATAAGTCGATACGAACTGAGATACTCGTAGATCTCATAACGCAGTTTACATATAAATAGTTCATTCGCCGGAAAAAGGTGATGAAAAAAAATATATAAGTTGTTTACATTTTTTAAGGAATAATAATAATATAATTATAATAATATCTTAGGACTATTCCACACACGGCTGTCCGATTCCAAATTAGGCAATTTATTGCCTGTGCTATGGTAACCGGACACCTGATAAACATACATATATACATATTATATAATACTTATATAGATATTTTTACTACGACCAGACATAGAACAAACAAATGTGCTCATCACACAAATGTTTGTCCTGGGTCGGAATCGAACCCACGACCTCCGGTTTCACAGTCAGGGTCTCTAACCGCTCGACCACGAGGCCAGTCCGAACGAAATTCACTTATACTAAATAAGTAAAAAAATAATATAATCAAAATATTATATCCTGGATGGGAATCAAAGCCAAGACTACCAGTTCCGCAGTCAGCGTTTATAATCACGATACCAGAACTCGAATGGTTTTTGTAGCCTTTTAACCAACATTACATATACGTAAATAGTTCACTTTTAATTTCTGTTGCCGAATGTTAAATATTAAATCTAAGTAAGTTCATTGACAGCCCTACCGAATATGTTACTGGGGCGTGGGCGTTTATTTATGTTCGGGTAAAAGTTTTATACAGGTAACCTACAAATTATGTTTTTTGTATTTTTATTACTTATTAATGGACCATTTCGTAGCCAAAGGACTCGGTAAATATGAGAAACATTGAAATTTTAAACTTTTAATGGTGAATGCAAAGACAGTATTACGGCAGTGCTTTATAATTTTATTAATACGACCCTGACTACTAAACCGGAGATCGTGGGTTCGATTTCCACACAAGACCGATATTCGTGTGATGGGAACATTTTTCTGTCTGAGTGTTGTATTATAGGTATTATAATATAATAATAGTATGTCCCCATTTATCTATCAGCTATCCGTGGTAAAATGCCGCATGCAATCGCCTAATTTGGAATCAAACAGCGTTGCCTGGAATTATCTCAATTACTGTTATGCATCAATGGATAACAATTTGCATTGTGAACAAATCCTTATTGAAATTGAAACATATCAGGTCCCGTTGCGAGTGTGAACGTAACCTAAGGCTGTGCCATCAGCTGTGCGCACGTGGGCCGGCTATTCGTAGCCGGTCAACGACCCACGGCCTTGCCCAAGCTCCAACGTTCGACGCGCGTTTGCGCTGCGACATTGCCGGAGGACCTTGAATCTCTCCACCGTTTCTTTGGTCGAAGCGGTGAGGGTGAAAGTTTGTTTTTCAAACTTGTTGTCCTACTGATTTCCACACACACGCGGACACATACACACAAAAGTTTGAGAACCATAGTCAACCACGCTGACCAAGTGAGAATTGGAGATCTCCGCACACCTCAGACAACATGCCGGTCAACTCTAACGTGTGCCGATTTCCTCGTGATTTTCTTGGGACTATTCGAAATAAGAACGCATAGGCACTTTCTAGGCAAGCGTGCTACGTAGACAGCACTTCGCTTACCATTCGACGAACTCCGAGTCCAAGGCAAAATTGTTATATTATAAGAAAAACAAAATAGACATTTTCGCTAGTTACAATGCAAAAATAAAACACAAGGGAAGTGTCAACGGACACCCGGATGGAACGAAGTTCCTTTCGATTAATTAGTGAAGGAATTGTAATAAAATTTTATTTCTTTTCATTGGCAACACTAATGTGTCGGACAACTTCCGTCTGAATTTTTCGGCTGATTTTTTTCCGTCTAGCCTCCTTCGCAACGCGCAATAAGGGACTTCGTTCCAATATTCAATTACCTTTTTAAATTTTAAATACCCATAACATAAGTGACTGGTACCTTTCCAAATTTTGGACCACATCCAATACACGTACAATTCAATGTATCTATGGTTCGTTTATGATAATAATTAAAGATATATACTAGATACTAGATATATACTAGTAGTGTAACTCACCGCTGCGCTGCCGGCACTGACGTCAGCTGCCTGCAACAAATAGAACGAGAAACGCCATTAAAACACCGTAAACTGTACAACTTCCTGATCGGCGAAACATTCATAGGTTAATGGCGTGATAAAATATTTTCTTGTTGACATAATGGCAACATAGCTAGCTATACCAGGGCTGAATACTTGCTGAGTGGAGTCGACTTGAGTCGATTGTGAGCTGGCAGTCAAACACGAGCCTACGACGCAATAAAAAAAAAAAAGCAATTCTACCTTCAGGCCAAAAAGAGGCAACTTTCAGCGCGAAACGAAGTTACCGCTTTCCAGCGTCGTCGAACAGAAAAATACTATACACACCTCGGCCAGTAAAAAAGAAAACCTCAGATCATATTTAGTCATTTACATGCGATCTGAGACATGTCTTATTTTACTGCCCTAGGTGTGTAATTATACTATTTCATTATTAAAATCAATTCATTATGAACATAATTATCATGGGTATTAATATAATGTAAGTTTAATACGAATACGGGTACGTTTCAATTTGTTCGGATAAACGACGGCGGCTTTTTGAGGTGGGCGCGTAATACATGTCACGAACGTCGGCCCCATTTAGACGGCTCGACGTGAAATTTTAGGCGTTTCATGAATTTTACATTAGCGACTTGCAAAGTTTATACTTATATTAGTAATATAATTAGAGAAAAAACATTTCCACGCTCAAAACAAAGGTTTATGACTCATAAACCTTAGTACTTACTAACAGTATAAATAGGAAAGTCTAAAAGAAAGGAAGTTTGTTTGTCGGTATTTCACGTCGAAACGGATGAACGGATCGGTGTGATTTTCGGAATGTAGATAGTTAAACGGCGGGAAAGTGACATAGGCTATTTTTTACCATACCATTTAATGTCAAAATGTAATGTCCACTTTATACACTCGCTACAAAACGATAATAAGGATTTCATGCATGCCGTAAAATTTGCCATGCTTCAGAATGGTAATTTTTTTCTTTATCAGTTCACCTTCTTCAGCGCACTGTCGTTCGCTTACAGAACGCGTAAATCACATCAGAAACTAATACATAGCATGGAATACAGAAACGACTCGGTGAAAATGTTTATTCAATCATCCGGCGAACAATACCCGTTAACCCAGTGCACGACATCTGCAAGCCTCTCCCCGACGAAACTGACCCGAATCCCCCGCATGAATATGCATGCGCCATGCTTCGGGAGCGCATCATGCACGCCCCGTTCACCGTGCCACCGTGTTTCGCATGTTTACGCGAGTGTCTAATGTTTTGTTTTCTTTTGTTCAACTTTTTGGTTGATTAGAGACAATTCCACACGCGGCACTCCAGCTCCAAATTAGGCAATTGAATGCCTGTGCTACGGTAAACGGGCAGCTGATAAACATACATATGTAAATACATATTATGATATGATACTAATACAGATACTTTTATTATATCCAGACACAGAGCAAACATTTGCTCCTCACACACACACATTTGTTCTGGGCGGGAATCGAACCCACGATCACCAATTTAGACGTTGCCCGGCTCGGCGGTTTTAGAGAATTTTCGTTACAGGGAGACTTGCTAAAGGCAAGCGAACACGTTCGACGGTTGTGTCGTCCACAGGTCGCCTGTAAGCCCTTTTATGAGGCGCACCGCACACATCCGAGACCAACAATAACATCTGACGGCGGCGTGACAACGCCCGATAAGCGTTAAATCTCCGTAGAATAGAATTCGACCGCTTTCAGGGGAACTGGGTTAGAGCGGCCCGCTGCTAGTTAATAACCATCGCGGCTAGGGTCACCACACGGCGGGAAATTTCCAGACGCGTCCGCAATTTTCGCTTCCCGCCGGAAAAACGAGCAAAAACTGTAGACGAGAAAATGCTGGCCTTTCGAGCAACTACTATACTTTGGTTCAATTTATGAAGCAAATATCAAAACTGTGACAACAATTCAGAAAATTAATTTAAATCAAAGCATTTATTTGTACACACAGTTATGAAATATTATAAAAATTCAATCTCTGTGCCCTATCTCCGACCTACATATTTCAAAATATAAATTTGTTGTTGAATCAGGTTTTTTTTTGGGAATTCTCAATATTCGATGTGGCGACCCTAACATGACGGGACAGGGGTGTCGAGAATCAATCTCTGTCCGGCCCGGCTATACGGACTGTCGTGCTGTGTATTCGCGTGCGAGTTTATCGCGAGCACAAAGAACCCAGACCGGAGGGTGTATTGAATGAGTTTTCATACGAATGCATAATAGACGCGTTTTTCATTTGAATAAAATTCGTTTCTTTTCGACCTTTTTTACTTTTCCACTGCTGGATACTGGTCTTCTAATAAAAAAGCGTTTTAGACCTTCGTCTAGGACACTGGCCACGTGCAAATTGGCACGCTTTCCACACAAAAAAAAAAACAAAAAAAATTTTTTTTCGTATTGTGCTTTTTCAATTCGTAAACAGACAAAGACGCTACCCTAAACTAACTGCTGTTTGCAACTTGCCGATCAAATACAGAAGCGTTGGTACCACTTCAAGCACATATCAGATTGTACAGAATTCACTTATAATCAATAATTCAAAAGGAGCAAATGGAAAATCGTCATTGTTCTATATTTTCAAAAAATAAATAAAAACGTTCCATTTGTAAATAGTACGCATAACAGAATAAATGAACAAAGCCGAATTTAAACCGGTCAGTGAGTGAATGGAATGAATGGAGCGAGTTACCGAGCATTTGAAAAAGTTGCAGCGAAAATAAACTACTGGCTGAATGAAAAAAAAAAGCAACTATCACCGCGCACCAGAAACCGAACACATTCACAATTTGCCTGCAATTTTATACATTTTTAACAGAAAACACCACGAAACCAAATTGAAGCTCTGGAACGGGCCGGAATAAAGGGGACTCCGGTATTTTATTTCACTTTTTGTTTCGTTAAGTCAAAAAGTGTGTCATGTTTTTTTTTTCGTGGACAAACGAGGACGCCTGCATCGGACATCTCATTTCACACAACGGGACGCAGAAAGTTTAAGCGGGTAGAGGGTACCGGGTTCGATTCTCGTCCGGGTAGATATCTTACAGGCGAGTTGAAATTTGTCACGTACTTGTATATCTGGTTGACTTTCTCATCTTTGTATTTGAAACTGTAAGTGTTAACTTGAAATTACATTTAACGGGAATACAAAATTACACAGAGGCACTAAACTTCAAATAAAGAATCCCAAAAAAAAGACGTCATCCATCTCTCATCAATTCCGCTATCGGTGAAACCTGTGAAACTATCAGTGAAATCAACCTGTATCGCTGACTTCACTCAAACGCAACACAGGCAAACATTGTACTGCATAACATGAACGCACAGGTGAACGATAGACGAAGATCACTGACCGCGGGGCGGTGTCGCGTTTCTGTGTTGTTACAAAGCGGCCATAATTATATTAATGCTGATATAAGTAACGTAATACGCTATTCACAATTACTCCGAGCCGCAGGTTTACACAATACACGCACTTCTCCCGCACGCCGTGCAATCGATTCGCGACTTTACGTATCTGAAAATAAAGATCAAGCAAAAACGAAAACAAGCGTTCGACTATTAATCGAACGCGTTAATGCGGTGGATTTAATCGATTTTGACTCTTGGCGTGTTACGCATAGAGGTTGTGACGAACGCGCGAATGACGCACGCTCTATCGCATGGCAGGTACACTTCGTCGCCGTAGACCACAAAAACATGTCATTAACCACCCAGTGGGAAATTGCTTGACAATTCGATGTAAAGTCGTGTTCACGCCAGTTATAGATCAATGTTGTTGCCAATCCCCATGTATAATACTATGTACACCAACACAGTCCTCAAGGGCGGATACTAACGATTACTAATTGCACTTATACTAACTAAACTAATATTACTAACAGGTCGTTCCGTTCTTTCTTTCTTTCTTTCGTTCGTTCTTTCGTTCTATTCCTGCAGTGCTGTTACTAACACATTCTTACTAAGTTCACACTAAACACCCGTTCCAACAGCGGTATTAGATGTCGCTCGCAGTCCTCCGTGGACGGTAGCGGCTACTTGTGATTGCTACTCGGACCTTGACTACTCACGTCCGAATGAAGCAAATTACAATAGAAGGATCAAGACCAATCGAACGACAATTCACGCGTTAACTTACTTCGAGTTGTTTACCAAACTGACAAATACATACATATATAATATACAAATGTAAGCACACTCGAAAAACGCGCCTGTTAAAACAGAGCCGTTGAGTAATTAATGTAACTTATGCAAATTCAATATTAACCTTCAATTTAAACTCCGTAACACTTATTACACAATTAAATAATTTTCATTTAATTTTTAAAAACATCTTAATTATTTTATAAAAGCCAAAAGATTAAAGTATAATAAAAAAATTAAATGTGACCGCAGCCTTAGCGAAGAATTGATTGCCGTGTTAAACGTACCTAGTAAGTTAAAACAATAGAGGGGTTACTTACATATAAGTAAGTAAGTAAACACAGTAGCCGCAAAGTGACGTATGATTCGCTTTGATCTGAGGAACGTTATAGAACTTCTTCATCAATTTATGTAAATTGAGTGGCCTCGTGCGATTAGAGGCCGAGACTGAACGCCAGAGGTCGTGGGTTCGATTCCCACCCGGGAAACATTTGAGTGTGTTTTGTACTGTGTCTGGGTGTTAGAAAAATATCTATATATTTATCAGCTAATCGGTTACCAATTTGGAATCAGATAACCGTGTATGTAATATACTAAAGCAAATATCAACCAATAGTCAGTTGTTAAGCACACCGCCTAGCGCTCAACACTACGCTAGTTCTCTACGAGCCCCGTTTGTTTGACGCATCAAATTTCATATATTTCTTTGAATCCTTTTTACCATCCATTCATCCACTCATCCAACCATCCACTCATCCATCTATCCATCCGTCGCCCACTTACAGCACTTTAAAAGGCCTTTGCTACGCATCTCCGTTTAGGCTATTGTTCGTGATATAATTTCTTTTGTCGCCGGCCTGTGAGTGTTGCCAGTGTATGCCTGCTTTGACCATTAAAAATAGCACGAACCGTCAACCGCGTATCACGCAACTGTGTGATGAAGGGTGCCTTGTCGCTAATTTGAGAAACACACGCAATCAAACACCTTACATACATAAATTTGAAAAAATAAAACACAATTCGTTCGCAAAAGCTAGCCTCGTCCTGAGGGCTGAAATTAAGTAGTTTAAGGACATTATTTAAAAAGGGGCAAAGGTTTCTGTGTGTGTTTAACACATAGATGAAAGAATAACGCGCATTTCGAATTTGGTGGATTTTCAAACTCAATCAACTTTAATTCATATTTCACCCAGCTAAGGGTTGTTATATCAAGTCACATCAACAAAAGCTTAATTAACAGTTTTAATGTATTAATAAGAATCGTCTATCAAAACGTCATTATAGCTTCATCAATACAGACTCGGCCATGATGAAATACATAGATATATCCATACACATGTAGAATCGACACTTACAGAGGGATTTTGCAAAACCGAAGGCGAGATTCAGAACGGCGGTGTAAGCTCGCCGCGGCCGGTACTTATCGCCAACAGATAATATTGCGGCTCGCTTAATAACCAACAATTGGAAGTTGCGGCGATTGCAATCCCTGGTCGTTGGTAGAGCCGCAGCACGCGCAGGTCCCGAGCGACCCTTTCTCGTAACGGCACTCCGCATTGATCCAATTACAATGTCTCACTTGGCGTTGCGTGCAAATATTTGAACGTTCTCGAGACTATGGAAATCGTTGGGACGGCGCATTGTATTAAAGCGGGTAATTTAATGTAACATTGTCATTCTGTTTCAAATTGGATGACGACGAGGAAAAGTGCAACTGTTTCTCTTTTGTCAAAGTGACGTAATGTCTAGGATCTAGCGGTTTCGCATAGACATTGCTTATTTAGTCGTTTCTTGGTCCATCTCACACGGAATATATTTATTTATTGAAATCTATTGCTACACTTTAATCTGAGCTATACTTAATAATAAAATGTAACCCCGACTGATTTAAACTCTACTGAAAGTTTAAAAAACTTCGTTAGCGTGATTCAGGACGCCTACAACTAGCGCCATCTGTTGAAAGATTGTGAAACTAAATTGCTATATCAATTTACAACATTGAAAGCGACATGATTTCAATTTGCAGAAATGGTTGGCGTAATGGATGAAGTATCTTTGACGGTTATCGCTAGCAGGCAGCGATGGGAGAGCGTTGGATAACTTGCAATTATAACTTGCGGTAATTGCAATCCCCCGCGGTTCGGATTCCGCAAGCCGAAGACCGGCGTGATCCTTTTACGTAATACGGCTCGGAGCACTGCATATTTACACTCGTTTGCTTTTATGCAAAGCTTTTTACACAATTTATTGGGATGTAACAGAACATGTGTGTACAATTTGCCCGGAGAAGTACCACAGAAGTGAAATAGTTAGATCTTATTAAAATAATTTCTTTCTCAGTTTGATAGTTATGAATACCGATCCACGTAGGTATACCAGATGCCAGCATCTCAATCCTCGAGACTAGCAATGCATCTGCGACCGACTTGTTATAGGACAGTAACTAACGATTACTGACTGCACTTAGTATAATAACAAATCACTAACCGGAATAATATTACTAACAGTGCCATTCCCGCAGTCCGGTTACAAATGATTCTTCGCGAAGTAAACTGTGATGACTTTCTTAGGTAATGTTTTAATAGTCGTGATCCCCACACAAATACACATACACACATTCACACATGCAAACATCCATACACAAACGAACAGCGATAAAACTGTCAATCCCTCAATAGACGTTCATTCAATATTTGACACTGCGACGGTAGCGCAGTCTGTCGGATCTAATGTGAAACATTCTAAAATAAACTGGTAGTAGTTGATTTTAGAAGGCGATGTGTGCCCGGTGCATGGCAATAGGCCCCACCACCTATTCCATTGTGGGACTTAAACGTAACTGGTGAAATATGGGGGTGTAATACACTCCTCTGCCTACCCCATCGGGGATTATAGGCGTGATGTTACGTTTATGTTTATTATGAAAAGCACCGCTTGAATGAGACGCTTATACCTGTATCAACAACATTGTATGACTAATTCGCAGAATACGCGAAAATATTTTCCTGCTCGCTTCACAAATTCTACCATTCATTAAGCCTCTCCCGTCTGCACAGTTTTACATCACCGATGTTAGTAGCGCGAAATTGTTACATGATGTGAAAAATTTGCAACAGCTTTAGAAAATTTATTAACGCGGACGGATTTTGGATAGGACATGCGTAATATCCTTTTAAAGCGAGCTTCTCAATCGTCAAATGAGTGACTATATCAAACTTCAAATCAATCGATAGGTTCAGAGAATCAATGATGAATCACTGGTATTTCGCTTATAGACTTAATCGTACATAAATACTATACATTTTTCCGTCTAACATATTGTATGGGTCGACGTCGATCAGTTAAGGGCTCTGGTACCCTTTGAACCGGACCAAGGACACAAAGGAACACGCGAGACGCCGGCGACCTTTGCGAAAAATTCTAACAATACATTCATCGCACGACACCAACTATTGTAAACAACAAAAAGAACTACGCCTTTCCTCTATACTAGTAAGAAGCCGAAAAAATGACGGCTGACGCGCAGTCAAAGTTCAAACGTACGTAATGTTGAGGCGAAGCGTTTTGTGCTCTAGGCGTTTAAAGTTAAAGTTGGATTTTCAACGGCGTTTCCGTTTCAGGCGCGAGGCAGGCCGTCCAGGGCGCGAGGAAGGCCTGGTTTGTAGGTGACGGGGGTTTTGTTCGCGGGCCGCGACGCCGCCTGCTTCCCGCCATTGTCGTCGCCCCACATTTCGCGCACACGTGAAGCCTTTTTGCGTTTAGCTAAATGCCCTTTTCACGTTTAACATTCTCGCCGAGTGTTTCCTCTATGTGCATTGTCGTGATTCTTGAAACGACGGGCTTGAAAATCGAAGGTCGCACTAAGCCCGGGGGTACTGGGTTCGTGTGTTCGCCGAAGGCAAACATTGATCGTTATGAGCACATTTCTTCGTATCTGGATGAAAGATAAATATCTATAAATAAATACATACATACATACATACATACATACATACATACATACATACATACATACATACATACATACATACGTATTACACTTACATTCACTTACCAGCCGTCCCATTGCCGTGTAGTGGCATACAAACTCCTTATTTCGTATCAGATGATTACATATATGTGTGAAAATTTGCAATCGTTATTAATGTTATTGTATATAGTAGCCCTATAGTATTGTATATAGTATTTCCTGTAAGGTTAGAGTTAGGCTTGTGTGTGTGTTAAATAAATAAATAAATAAATGTATTCATTTCATTTATACCGACTTTGACAAAAAACGAACTTAATGCTAAAAGCAATCTCTCTCATCAGCCTTTGGGCAGTTTTGGGCAACAAAGGCGGTTACAAAGATTTATTGTTACTAGTAATTGAGCAAGTCTGAAAATCAATCGATTTCAATAACATTGAAGTTCATTCGATAGTTGCGTCAAACGACAATGCATTGGTTGCACCGGACGTAGATCGTGTGCAGTTTTATCGCTGTGCGCGGGCGCAGCGCCTGTGGAAATAGGGCCGCTGTTGGACACGATACCAGCTCCACCCCAGTTCCCACAAATGATAAATCGTTGTGATTCATTCAATTTGACTGGCCTCGTGGTCGAGTGGTTAAGGACCCTGACTGGAAAACCAGAGGTCGTGAGTTCGATTCCCACTAGGGACAAACATTTGTGTGATGAGCACATCTGTTTGTTCTGTGTCTGGTCGTAATAAAAATATCTATATAAGTATTAT
>DWQT01002571.1:0-13903 GCA_018244895.1 Myscelus amystis hages | reverse complement strand
CTAATTTGGAATCAGACAGCCGTGTGTGGAATTGTCCTAAGATATTATTATTATTATTATTATTATTATTATTTTTAATAGGATCATTTTTATTATCCTTCTATAGATTTTCGTTATATCATTATCTACTTTGAACAATAAAATGGCTTTGGATGAACTTTACAACAGCACGCTTGGCCAATTGAAATTTTTTTAATGTGCCTTCAAGCGTTTCTTCGTAATGTCCCCTAAAACAAGCTCGTGTGTAAAGAAAACGCGTATGTCTTTCTGTTTGACAGTTCTCATAAAATCTCGTCCCGCGGGGCACTGCGATGGTCAGGCCTGACAACTTGACGGATCGGCTGTTTGGAAACACACGTAACAATAATGTGGCGAACGACTCTGGTCTGTTGTTTGTTCACACTTTTAGTGGTCCACTGCTGGACCGCGTCTCCTCTCATAGTAAGAGGCATTTAGGCCATAGTTCACCACGCAGGTCTACTGCGGATTGGTAGACTTCACACAACTCAGAAAATATTGTAATATTAGGCATATTACTTTATAACATCTCGAAGGTATGCGGGATTCCTTACGATGTTTTCCTTAACCGTTAAAGCATTTAAATTTTAGTTATAAAACGCAAGTAATAAGGCATAGCAGAGGTGCGTGCCGCTGGATGTTATTGCAACTTTCTTGATTTGAAACAAAAATTGTGGCCAACAAAAACGTTGCGTTGCGCTGCAAAATGGTCGCTCGTATATTTCAAATTTTAGAGGAAACATTTCGTTACACGCGTTTCGCTAGTTGGGCCCATACGTGCGCGGTTAGCTGGTGCAAAATGTGGGGAAATACTCATTTTTTATATACACACACACGGTTTTATCATGAGTTACTGTTATTTTCTCATATAAAAATACATTAAGCTGCGATGCTCTATCGTAAGTGTATTGTTTCATAACGAGTTGCGTGTGGCATTTGTTAGTATTATCTCGCCAGGGCTCTACCGGGGTTGACAGAGTACACGACCATTTCACAGGCGAGCGTGTGTGCATGCTTTTGAGATACGTTAAGCAGGCTTAAATGTGGCTTAAAACTAACACTTGAGTTAGCCACTGACCCATATAGGTCATATATATCGGCAGTGAAGTAGGGTAGTGCTTTCTTCCAAACCTCCCGAATTTGTGGGACTTGAAAAGCCCACAATAAAGTCCATTCAAGTCTACAATGCGCTGTGAAATAGGCGCGTTGAACGACATATAATGCTCATGTGAAATATAAGGCTGCCTTTAGAAAGGCTGACAATTACGAGTCTGACTCAAATTAACCCATTCAAAGAGAAACAGCGCACCTAAGTTTGTGGGTGACGTCTTTATGTATGATGCTTTCATTTTCATGTGGGAACTAATTAAGCCAGCTTATGGTATCCATTTAGGGTAGGTACTTGAAAGATTATAACTTATACATATAAATAAACTAGCTTTTGCCCGGGGTTCGCGCGCTTTAAATTTGGAGTAAAACAATTACCCTTTCCCATACCGCGAAAATTTCTTGCTATCTTTGGAATACCTACATTCATATACTACATTTTTACTTATTGCCATAAAAAATTGTATTGCTGAATTGCAACGCGTACGAAGCCGCGGATAAAGGCTAGTTATACATGTAAACCTTCCTTTTGAATTACTCTATCTATTGAAAAAAACCGCATGACAATCCGTTGCGTAGTTTTCAAGATCTACGCATACATAGGGACAGGAAGCGGAAAGCGACTTTGTTTTATACTATGTAAAGACTTGAAGTGTCTGTCTATAATTTGAAAGGAGCTGTGTAATAGTATTAAATCATTACGTATGGAAATACATGAACATTTATCGTTTGTGGAACGCAGTGTTTTTTTTATTAATTAATGAATATTGTTGGTAATTAAGTTAATTTGGGAACGCTGCGTAAAAACATCTAAAATTGCCTAAGTAATGTGGAATTTTACTCGTCGAATTCCATGGAATTTTAAACGGTTTACGTCATGCGCCATTATCGTACGATATTTTTTTTTTACATAATGTGTAAGCGAAAATTGAATGGCGCAATTTTTTTTCCCCTCTCTCCAAATTATCCTAACGTAGTAGTACAATATAAGTAGGACTTTTAGATAATGTATCCAATAATACCTATGTACCGATATTTATTAAAACAAAGTTAAAAAGCACCGTAGGTATATCCCGTAAAGGGGTATAGAAATAAATTAAACTATGCTATTTTCTTTGCGCCTCCCTCTTGAAGCGGCAATCTAATTATGTGGAAGCAACGCGGTGAATGCAGTTCTCCTTAGAACCAAAACACAATGGACATGGCATTTTATCTGCATTATATAAATAAAACTGAAGTATCTGTCTGTGATTTCAAAACAATTCAGTTTCCTCAGGTGACTTATGGAGTTCTTTACACGGTACTAAAATACATATAAACTTACTTTTCAATCTCGTCTGTCTGTCTTCCTGTTTGGCCGGGGTAAAATTCGAAACGGCTGAACCGATTTTGATTGAACTTCTGCTGGAAGATAAAAGTTAGGTATAGGGCAACATATAGGCTATTTTTATGCTACATATATAGGTCCCATCCTTGCAGTTCTCTTAGTCACCAAATAATCCTTATTAACCCTAAGCTGAATTCACACTAACAATCCTATAGCTACAGTCCTATTAAAGATCGTTTACATATATCCATCTCTAGGATAGACCACTCGGGGCTCGTGGAAAACGAACCTAATGCCGCCGGCTTACAGTCAGGGTTTCTAACCATCTGATCTGGAGAGCAGACAGAATCCAAAATAAGGAGTTGCCATATCCAAAACCATTATCATATCACGGCCGGGGCACCTAGGGGTCGTGGCGCAAACATAAAAAATACAGTTTCAGTAAAAACTAGCTTCCGTAACAAGCGCGCGCCGCTTCCACTGAGAAACCAATTGTAGTTTCTCGTGAGCCGTGTGGTTGAACATGTTTTAATACATATTTCTCCTTTTCTCTTTTGATGTAAGAAAGAGACTTTGTGTAAAAGAGAGCATCGGTGTAAAAATGAGAAAGGGAATGCTCCGATGGTTCGGGCATGTGGAAAGAATGGGTGGAAGAATGACAAAGCAGATATGCAACGAGAGTGTTGATGGACGTAGCCGAGGGAGACCAAGACTGTCCTATCGCGACCGAATAGGTCAGACGCTTGCAGACGGGTAGTCAAGAGTCTCCGAAACCGGCGTGTGCACATGAAGAGAGCGATTGATGTGGATGAAGCACGACAGGTTTGCGAGGACAGAGATATTTGGCACTCGGTGCGCCCTGCCTACCCTGTTAGGGACCTGGCGGGATGGTATAGTAGTAATATTGAATACGATACGATTATAAACAAGCCATGAATTG
Organism: Myscelus amystis hages; assembly: GCA_018244895.1. NCBI lineage: Eukaryota > Metazoa > Arthropoda > Insecta > Lepidoptera > Hesperiidae > Myscelus > Myscelus amystis. The sequence goes on along the minus strand of DWQT01002571.1, from coordinate 10,511 downwards.
AACTCAAGCTGAATAGTTCGCCAATGAATTGAACTCTTTTCTTATAATCTCTTGAATAGTTTTGCAGTACAAAATTGCACGCTTTTCGTGCAATAAGAGTTAATGCAATTCCTCGCCAAGGGTGTAGTAAAACACGTTTTAATGGTCGTTAGTGTACCCAAAGTAAATGTTTTGATGTAAATTTACTTTATTATTTAAATATCTCGAAACTGTTTCACGTTTCATCTTACTTTCTTCTCTGCATGAAATCAATTGTATGACAGTTAGTTTATTATTTCTTTGACATCGTTGTTAGGAACGGGTATTTTCTTACCTGCGTCGCCTCTTTGTTTCATTGCTCGTTATTTTACGAATGTTGAAGTTAACATATTTTTTGTTTCTGTAAAATAATTTCCTTCCGGTCCTCATTTATTATACTGGCATCCCTTTTATTATACTACATTGGTGATTTCCGTGGAAAAGCTCAGTTCAGACACCTTTATTATTACATATGAAGTAATTGAATATTACATATGAAGTAGTTGGAGACAACAATCAGATAGTAAGAAGCGATGATATAGTGTAACATATATTGATAAGAAATATTCATATAAGAATTCCAATAAGAAATGTATTAGACGTCGAAATGAGATTTTTTCAACGTAAGAATTCAATGTTATATGTATTACAGGGGTCCAAACGATAATTAAGTGCTATGCTACATCAAGTAAGTTTCGGTTCAATTCGGATGTTTTGTTATGTTCGCTGAATACACAAAAACCAATAAACCAATTACTGCGATTTCGCTGTGGTCAGTCCTCTTCATTCTATAAAAGCATCAAAATCTAACATTTGGTGGTAAAATATGCTAATTTATATTAAAAATTATTGTATTAAATTACACGGTGAACTAATTAAGTTAATAAAGCTGGTGACTTAAATTTAATTAAAAATAAATTACATCGTCAGTACCGGGTAAAAAAACGTGCCGTTTCTGTGAAATAATTTCGAATCCAGAAACTTTCGTCCTCCAACCGCAGTTGTAAAACGAATTCCCCAAAAACGAATACCTAGAAAAAAAAAACTCTTATTTCGAGGTGGTTAAAGGCCAGATTTCCTTGCATCGTCGGCTGCGCTGGCTGTCTCCGCGCGCGACAATGGTGCATCAGTCAAAGTCGAAACTCTAAAAACAATTTCAATTCGGCGAGGATATTGAAAAATTGGTTGCGAGAAGACAAGCATTGTGTGCGCCCTGTTTATTCCTCGCTCCGAATCGAATATATCTTCAGGGAAATTGGTACGGAGAATTGCAGTCCATTATTTGAATATATGCAGATTCACCGACACTTTTAAAGCAATACCGGAGTGCTGGCGGTATATTGGTACAGCTAAGGGAATATTATTGTAAAACAGTCATAGCCTAGTGGTTTGAAAATAAGCTTTCCACTGCGCGGGTCTTGGTACGATCCTGGTAAACACCTCTAACCACGAGTATAACGGGAAAGGAAAACATCGTGACGAAACCTGCACCTTAGAGAATTTATTATATAAAGTATAATATGTATAATATTTTCATAGGGTGTATAGTCTACCAATCCTCACTTGGCCCGCGTGGTAGACTATGATCTGAATGCTCACTATGAGAGAAGATCGGATCCATCAGTAGAACAATAAAAAGGGTGTAAATAAAGGAATATTTGAATACTCAAATGTAAAATAAGCTTAACAGAGAAATAGCAGAGTAGGCGTAGACTAATTCCTTTTGCATTCCTAACGATATATTTAGTATGACACTAAAATTAAGATACGTCAAGATACATTCATAGTATTTATACTAAAACGCACCTGTAATTAATGCCGTGTAAGTGTAATTTGTGCAGCAAATATTGTACGTAATAATTGCACTTTCAGAATGATAGCTTTAAACTGTAATACCCTAAAAGCAATTACTGGATACCTCTCCAATAAACGTTACAGTCTATTCCGAGTGGAGCTTTTCGTAATAGTATTTGAAACGAAATAGACTTTTAAATTGTCCGAGCATTTAGAAACTGCAGCGTTACCGTTTTGGAAAGATTTGAACGTAACAGTCCATTGTTGTTCATCCAGCTCTTTCAGTTCAATGCAACACCAGAGGTCGTGAGTTCGACTCCCATCCAGCACAAACATTTTTGTGAATACCACAATTGTTTGTTCTGTATCTGGGTTCAACAAACATATCTATACAAGCATTATATCGTATATGTTTACTCGTACCAGCTGTCCGATTGCAATAACACAGGCATTTAATAGCCCACTTCAGTGTGTGGAATTGTCCTAATTCTTATCATTATTATCAGTTAGGATCAGTTCTGGGCAAGCTTGAAGATTTATGTTTAATCTTTGTTACATATAAAATCACATATTTATTTACAATTTATCTCATATACATAGTATAACCTCAACACAGCACTGAACCAGGACCCTGTAATGCTGCGACCATCATTCTGTCTATAATTCAAAACTCCAAAAGAAATTTTTCTGATACTGTAATCTATTGAGGTTCGTTAAGGTTTTCGACGTAATTAACAAATGAACGAAGCTTTTACCCTGATAAAGTTCAGTTGATAAAAATATCAGATTCTGCCAGTATCCGTTTGACTGCCACAAATCTATATCTGCTAGGTGGAAAATAATATTGAGTTTAATTTACTTGAGTGCTTCCATCGGGTGTGTTCGAGGGGCTGTCTTTAAAAAAATAAGAAAATCCTCCATTAGTTCCTCTCGCCCAGTTTCTGGTTCCACGGTCCTTTACAGCTGAAGTGGATTACTGTAATTGCAGTTCGTAAAAATTCGTAACAGAAATTAAAAGGGATTCAATTCTTTATTGCGTTAATTAACTTTAACAGAGAGCTTACCATGATAAGTGACAGAAGAACTGGTGAGAACAGGCGCAAAGAATAGAAGAATAGAAGAAGAAGCATAGAAGAGCAAAATAGTGGAAATAAAAAAAGCCTATGCGTTAACCTGAGCAACGTTATCCTAACGTCAGTTTGTTATTTTATGACGCACACAATTTATGTGTGTGACGCTGTAACGTTGTTGAGAGGCAGGACGTGACGGAGCGTACGTTAGCGCGCTGAGTGGCGTTAACGAAATAAAACGACTAGTAGCCGAGGACGTACACAAGATGGCGACTAACGGAAACACTTGAAGGACGTCGTTAAGGAATGAATTTAGTGTTTTATTTAACACTGGTGCATTTGTTCCAGGGGTCTCCTCTCAATGAGAAGCTATTAAGCCATAGTTACAGGTGAACAGAAATACGTTAAGTTTCTGAAATTCATATAATGGTAGAAGAAGTATATTTCGTGGCCGGGAAAGTACCGCCACGCCTACGTCTAGGTTGAAGCAGTTGTTATTACAAAAATTTTTCGCTTTTGGGCGAGGTTGTCCACGTGTATCTTAGTGGAGTCTCAACTGTTTTCAGTAGCAACGCATCTCGAAAAAGCCTCCAATATGGCGGATACTAATGAATACTAGACTTATACTAACTAATACTAACCGGACTAATATTACGAATATTCCTGCAGTCCTGTTACTAATTAATACTCACCAATAAATTCTTACTAACTAACTGTTACTAAGTGAATTCCTTTTAGAGCTTGATTGCAGATGTCTTGTTTTATGTTTGTTGTTGTTGTGTTGTGTTGTGTTATGTTGTGTTGTGTTATGTTGTGTTGTGTTGTGTTGTGCTGTGTTGTGTTGTGTTGTGTTGTGTGGTGGTGTGTTGTGTTGTGTTGTGTTGTGCTGTGTTGTGTTGTGCTGTGTTGTACTGTGCTGTGTTGTGTTGTGTTATTTGTTTGTTTACTGTTGAGACTGCCGCATGCTCGTGACCTTGTCTCTTTACGTTTTGTAACCCTTCATTTTCTCAGGCAAATGAACTTATATAATTTATCAGAAATTTATTACCGCGTGGAGAAATAAAGAACTTGTTATAACACAAACTATTGCGGGAACTAAAAGCATTTTAACATTACAAGCGAGCGAACTACGGAAGTCTTTTTGCAAAGCTCTCTTCAGTTAGATGTTACATAGCGTGATTTTCATTTTCTTATTGCTAGGGTTGTCACTCGTATCTTTACATGTTATGAAAATTAAGTTTAAACATCATTTAAGTGCAAAGTTTTAACATCTACCCTAGAGGTTTATTGGAAGCAAGTACTTTTTTTCAACTTTCCTAACAAAAAACAAACGCTAATGATTGTCTCAGAAAACTGTTGCATTACGATATAAAGCACTGACAGGCAATGTGTGCTAGGAGTTTCAAAATGTGACATTTAAATTTATACACCTATTATATGAGATGATATAGAAGTGTAAGATTAGGGTTGCCACTTGATATAAAGATAAAAAAAAAATTACAAAAGCAATACATACAGTGTAATATTCCACTGGCAAGCACTTTATATGCAGATTTCGTTCGAGACGAAATGACATCCCAAGCTATTATTATGCCGACAAGTAACGATGCACGCCTGCTCCTTTCTAGAGGAGGTACTGCGCGGTTTTTCTAATAGCTAATATGCTTCGTATTATTGATAATCGAACTAAAAACTAGAAAACTCTACTACTCTCTTACTCTCCTACAGAGGATCTATAAAAGAATTATCGATTCTGGCCGTACTAATGAGGACATTATCCTGTTATTGAATTATTGCACTGTCATTGGTCCTTGATACGTGTGCAAAGTTTCAAATTAATCAGGATTAATCAGGAAGTGGTGACAATGAAGCTCAAAGGTCCCGTTACATATACACATATACATACATATACAAGCAAAGCTAATATAGGCTTGTTAATATAATAATTGGGAACAATTCTACACAATAGGTCAGATACTGCTGACAGCGGAGTCAAGAGTCTCCGAAACCGGCGTGTGCGTGAAGAGAGTGCTGAATGTGGACGAAGCACGACAGGTTTGTGAGGACAGAGGTATTAGGCATTCGGTGCTTTCTGTCTACCCCGTTAGGGACCTGGCGTGATGGTTATGTATGTATGTAATTCTACACACGATGTTTGCCGATTGCCGGTCGGCCGCTGCCTGATTCCAAATTAGGCAATTTAAAGCCTGGAAGTGTCCAAATTACTGCTGTTATTTGGAAAAGGTATCGCTGCGATTACATTCTCTTGATATTTGACGAAATGCGGAGATATAAATTATATAGCGTAAGGGTGCTGTGAAAATGAGCTTTGGGTAATCCCAAGGGGTAAAACATGTGTAGAAAGATTGTATGATAATTCTTTAAAGGTTATTAAGAGAAATTAATGCATTTAATTCCTTTTGGCAATTCGAATTCTGCGCGTGTAAGGACACGGGAAAACCTAGTGTTGTTATAAAGATTCAAATAAACATTCGATAAAAAATATTAACCTTTCTCAATCGTAACCAACCAATACAAAACATTCAATTAACGGCACTAAATTGATGCAATTAATAGTCTAATATGTATGTATATGCTGTCGTACATATAATTGGTTGGAAACGCACTTGGCTTGAAGATCGTAAGTGTAGCTATAGTAATTCCTCAGTCAGGCACATGGGATTCTATTACCTATACCTAATATAGATAGGTAGTATAATCCTCTGTATCTTAGAGTAAACGCATAGCAATAACCATTTATAACCCTCAGAGTCAGCGCATACCATAGTTAGATAACTGTTGAGAAATATTGTTCTAGATTGTACTATTGGATTGAATGCAAATTGCCGGTTTCAAAGTGAAACAAGAATTTTATATTCGCTCGCTGGGTTAATAAAAAATACTGTATTTATTGGTTTTTAGAAATTCAATTTTAGCGCGCGCGAAGCAAATTAACAGGCATAGGATGAATAAAGAAAAATTAATAACTCACAACATTTTTTTATATTTTAGACTTACATATGTATACAAATATATGCAATACAAAAGAAGAAATAAAAAATGCAGTAGCAATACTAAGGGACACGTGTGAACCAATCAAAAAATACAGACGAAACCATATCGTTTTGCTGTATTTTTCATTTTGTTATTGCAATTCTGAGCCAGGAAATTGCGGTATATTACATACATATTATATTATACAGTCTTCTACAAAGAGTTCCGCTACACAAGAGGCTTAATGCGCGACCCTCCTTGTGGGTTTTGTGTTCTTTTTTCTTTTTCCCCATAAAATTGCAGCATGAATTTAATGTTGTTTTTTTCCTTTTTCTTGATCGTATCTTTTTTACTTTAAACGTCCTTTTTATATTTGAACGACAAGCCAGTCATGACCGTAATTATTATAATAAAGTATGAAGCAGTATATTTCTCTGTTTCTAAATTAGGCTATCTGTTTTGGTTTTGGGGCAGCTGATTAATACATATGTATTTTTATTACACTTAGATGCAAAATGAGAAAATGTGCTTAACATGCAAATATTTGTCATGGATGGAGGTTGAACCCATGACGACCGGTACAGCCACGGTCTCTAACCATTAGACCGATTGGTCAATTAAATGGGTACCAGCCGTACCACTGGAAATGGTAATTGGTAAGTCTATATATACCATAGAATTAGAATGGTGTCGAACCTCCTTTATCTTAAATTAAACTAACATTCTATTATATCGAAACTCATACCTTTTTTCCGTGAACCAGTAGAATAAATACAGTAATAGGGCAAGATAAATAGTGAGCATTAATCGAATTAGGCCATTGGTAGATTTTCTCTGTTCAGTGGTCCCAGCACGAATCTCTATCGACGAAGTACTCGATCGGTAAATGGTAAAAATGTATGAAAATCATACAGCGCCCCTATCGTGCGTAAAAGGAACTAATTTTGCGATTTTCTATCGACTAATTTAATGTAAATGTAAATGGCATTCCCGTTTTGAATGATATGTGCGAGCACGAAACCCGACTAATGTATTCTCACATTCAATTCTGTCACTTGCATTTTGAAGTCTCGATACATTTACGTTAGCGACTGGTAAAATTCGTTTACGTTTCATACGAAACGCGAATATTGACATTTACATTAACATTAACATTACAAATTAGTTCCTTTACATTTACATTAACATTACAAATTAGTTCCTTTTACTCACGATAGGGGCGCTGTACAGTTTTCATACATTTTTTTTACCAGATACCGTAAGAATACTTCGTCGATAGAGGTTCGTGTTGGGGCCACAGATCGTCTCATTAGCTCGACTATCTGTGCGAACGGGTAATCGAATGTGTGCTAATGGTCTTACGGCTTCTGTGGCCATGCGATAGTCTTTAACATGTTCTCGTGTATGTTGTGGAGTTAATTAATACGCAGTATGGAATCGGAGGATATGTACAAAGATTTAATTAAATGTTTGAAAATAACAATTATTGTCAGTTTTCCTCAATGCGCATAGAAACAAAATAATTAGTGTTCACGTTGTGAGGTTTACGCCAACGAACTTTTTTTCAATCATTGAAAGTGAGCACTATTTTCTGTACATCGCATTGGAATTATTAAAAATTTTTAAACTTGATTGAATTCAATATTTTACCAATGTAAAACTTTATACAAATATCCATAAACAAACAAATATTATTCACGAACGAATTCAATGTTATATACTCGTATCTATTTAGTTCGATGTTTTAATTTTTAAATTCACACTCGCACACTTTTTTACTATGTTTCATATACTCACAAATAGCTCGAAACCGTCAGATACTTTCAAAACAAGAGCATATAAGCCCGAACCGTTGTAGACCTATTCCATATTTCATAAGTACGCTTAGCGTGGCAAAAACGGAGACCAACACCTAGTGGAACGGTGAAAGTTTAAAGAATAGAAACGAAATGGCACACAAAGGCTTGCGGCTGGGGCACGTGAATAATACATATTGGATGGTAATTTGCGATTGATCCGCGCGGATCAAAGCGGGCGTCCCGAGGGTAATCGCGCCGCTAGTTTGTGTTGCCAACCGAAATGTGACTGACGGTACATAGGAAATTGTCAACGATATTTTCCTAATCACTCGTATGGTTTCAATTGTTCTACTGCACCACTATTCCACCTATTATTCCAGTGTTCTGCTAGTTGTTCCACTATTCCAGTGGTCCATCTATTGTTCCACTGTTCCACTGGTCCACTTAACGTTCCACTGTTCCACTGTTCTACTGGTCCACTTATCGTTCCACTGTTCCACCGGTTCCAGTTGTTCTATCTACTGTTTTACTGTCGTGCCAATTGTTCCATCTATTGTTTCACTGTTCTGCCAATTGTTCCACCATTCCACCAATTGTTCACCAAGAGGTTACATGTGATAATTAGGTTTTAAGGTTAGGTTTTGAGCCATAGCACCCACGAGCACCCATAGCAGTCTGAAGATCTGCAGAAGACAGCGGAAACTGCTGAATTTAAACACTCCAGTAACAGATGGAATGGTGGTGATCAAGGGAAATTTATAAATGTAGTGGCTCTTTAATGGTCGATGAAAGGATTTACACGACGAAGTATGAGTTAACACAATTTATTTATAATTGAATGTAATACATTTAAAATACAAAAACACACTTAAATCATCTCTCTGTAACCCTCTTTTCCCAGGTCGTTTGACGTTTCTCAAACGGGTGCACTTAATCCGTTAGTTTCTAAAGATCCGCTCTCTGAAACAGATCCCGTTGCAGCGGCACATCTATCGATGCTCCGACGCAATTACGAAGACGGGTCCAAAATCGATTCAAATTCGATCCAAATCGCTTCTGCGTCGACAATGGAATAAAATGCATAGCACACGAACCGAATGAGATACGGCAAAAAGGGAGGAAATGAAAACGAATCAGCCGCAGAACAGTCATCGTGAATCCCTATTCATTTTTCGAAACGGATACCGACTGTATTGAAACTCTAATACGACTAATGGATCACAAAACCGTGTGGGGATTCTGTGGGTATGTTTACAATAAAACGGTCTAACTGCGTCGGCTACGAGCCATACCAAATCGGCGGACGAACACTGGGCGTCAGTGGAATGCATTCATTCCGGCTTTAACTACCCCCTAAGTTTGACGCCGTTAATTTATTGAAAGCGTTCTCGTTCGTGAATTTCAATTGGATTATTATTGGCGCGGAGTGAATTCTTGCACGTGATCCATGTTTAGTTGGATGAAAATATATTTTAAGTGTTAAGTTTTCTATGACTAAGGCTGATTGTACCCCTTTTCCATTATTGCATGTAACCATCAAAAAATTTGATGTCTTTTAGAATTTTTTTTTGTGCCTTTGTTATCTGTGTTTTTTTTTGTTTGGTTGGATGGCATAAATATTGCATAGTAAATTATCAGTTATTTCCCAAAAAGCGTGATACCTTTTCATATATTTGTCCAAACTACTCACATGTAGAAGTATCTTAAACAAGACGAAACAGGAAAATTGTATAAACTCAACCTCTAACAGGAAACCCTGAATGGAAAACTTCGGGAACAAACCCAATACCCCTAACACGTATCGGTTACTTTTGCGTACAATTTTGGAAAAAGATATTCCACACACAACACACGCAACGCAATAACATTCTTGATGTTCCCATGCTACTTATTGGTCGTTCAAATTCAAATTATTTTCTGTTCATCATAAGCCATATATCTATATCTATACTAATATATAAAGCTGAAGATTTTGTTTGATTATTTGTACGCGCTAATCTCAGGAAATATGGGTCCGATTTGAAAAATTCTTTCAGTGTTAGATAGCTCATTTATCGAGGAAGGCTATAGCCTATAGGCTATAGGCTATAGGCTATATAACACCACGCTAAGATGAATAGGAGAGGAGCAGCAGTAAAAAATATTGTGACAACGGCAAAATAATTTATATAGCAAAGCAACGTTTGCCGGGCCAGCTAGTATACTTATATTCCCTGCGGAATTGGAGTATACAATGTTAACTATCACCATGGCAACGTGGACAGGAAAGCAAGCGGCGGCCAACACGTGAATTACTTATCATCGATTACGTGTTACAAGCGGAGGCACGGTGTCGCTATAAATCAGCGAGGGATCGGGTGAGCTAATACGTTACCGCGTCGGCGACCTCTGTCACGCCTCCCGGTTTCCTACGTTTCTGGTCCATACTTCTAACCTTAGAATTGTTTGTTTGAACAACGAAATTAGTCGTAGACATAAGCTATAATCAAGAGTGTATTTAACCTTGTTGTATATTACAAAATGTGTTCAGTAATATTACAAAATAGCCAATAACTTTAATATAATATTTAGTAGCCTTGAAAATTTAAGACCATTTGTGTCTGCAATAACAAAATTGGAATTGAATAGCTGAGCATAACACTATATTCACAGTTAGTAATAATAATAATATCTTAGGGCAATTCCACACACGGCTATCTGATCCCAAACAATTTAGTGGCCGTGTTATGGTAATCGGACAGCTGCTAAACATACATATGTATATACTAGCTTTTACGCGCGGCTTCGCTCGCGTAAAGAAGTATCTTCTTCTTCTTCTTATCTTACATAGTATAAA